>PVJO010010784.1:0-62645 GCA_004026905.1 Hystrix cristata | reverse complement strand
GTGTAACTACACTTTACCATTTTTTCCCCTTTCATCTTACTTTTCTTTTAACCTTCTTCTTTATCCCCCTTTTCCCTATCTAGTTCTCTCTTTTGAATACAATAACTATTCTACCCCTTTGTCCTTATTTACACTTATGGTTTCTCATATCAGAGAAACAATTCGATGTGTACTAATAAGTGTCTGATTTATTTCACTTGATAGTATGTTCTCCAGGAACATCCATTATATTGCAAAATTAAAAATTTAATTTAAAATTTAAAAATAGAAAATGGGCTGAGGAAATAGCTCAGAGCAAAAGGCCTGGGTTTCATCCCCAGTACCAAGAAATAAATAATTAATAATCACCTGGAGAGCTTGTTTAAAATGTAGGCTCCTGGATTGTCCCTTAGACTGTGATTTGATAGTTCTAGGAGGAGGGCCCCAGGAATATGAAAGTTTTTGTGAGCGATTCTGGAAGTCTTCAGCCCTCCCTTAGGAAGAACAATCTTCAGGACTGTGCTGCTGAGATTTGACTACAGAGCAGAAGACTACACTTTCTTTAGCATGGATAGAATAGTCATAGATTAGCACAGGAGTTCTTTTGGCAGTTTTTCTAGTTTAAAACAAACTGTTAACGTGGAAAATATCTGCTAACTACAACTAATATATAAGAGAAGTCATAAGTTATGTAATAGCTCTGTGTGTGTGTGTGTGTATGTTAGTGTGTAAGTTATGTACTAGCTACAGTGATATTAAAAGAAATAGGAACACAAAAATAAACCGGTACCTTCATCACAAAGCTCAATTGTTTAATCACTGTGTAAATTAAACTTGAGCTTTCCTTTCCCTTCTAATGGGAAACGGTTCTTATGTTCGACTAATTCTTCCAGCCTGAATTCCAACAAATATTTATTGGATATCTGTTATGTACTGAGTGCTTATTCTAGGTGCCAGCAATGTAGTGATAAACGAGACAGAGTCCCTCCCTTTCTGCAGCTGGTACTCATTCTAGTCAGAGACACAGACATAGACCCGGTAGGCAAATGCCTCAAGTATTTTTCAAACAGTGAAGAAATAAAACAGAGTGATGGAATAGAGAATGGTGAACACTGAGGGGCATTTTTAGCTCCAGGAGCAGAAAAGGCCTTTCTAAGGAGGTAACATTTGAACTGAGAAATGATTAAAGAATATTTTGTAGCTGTCAGTCTCTGCCTGCCAGAGATTAGCTTATTTGTGGGAATGGAAGCTCTCCCTTTTTTGGGGGTGGGATGGTCCTGGGGTTCGAACCCAAGGGCTCACTGAGTTACATCCCAAGCCCTGTTTTTTATTTTGAGACAGAGTGTGGCCGAGCTGTCCAGGCTGGACTCAAAATTAGCACAATGGTGTAAAGGTTTATCCACGTTGCAGCAAGTTTTAGAATTTCCTTCCTTTTAAAGGCTGAATGGATGCGGGCGTGGTGCCACATGCCTGTAATCCCAGTACTCACGAGGCAGAGGCAGGAGGATTGCCTCAAGGCCAACCTGGCTACACAGTGAGTTCAAGGCCAGTTTGAGCTACGTAGTAAGACCCTGTCCCAAAAAACCAAAAAAAAAAAATTTTTTTTAAAGGCTGAATGGGGGCTGGGGATTTAGCTCAGTGGCAAAGTGCTTGCCTAGCAAGCCCAAGGCCCTAAATTCAATCCCTGGGGCAAAAAAAAAACAAAAACAAAAACAAAAAAAAACACTGAATGATATTCCACTGAATCTCCCTTTTATAAGATCAAGTGGGCCTCATCCAACTCCTGCCAAGCTGAAAACACATTATCAGGAGCTTCTTCTCTCTGTGGCTGAAATTCAGAATCAGTCTCCTGCCCTAAGCACATGATCCGGTGTGTTTGCAGAAAGCCCTAGTTTAAAGAACTGGGCTTCATTCATTTGACACACATTCACGGAATGCATAATCTACATTGGGCATATTCTGGGCACTGGGGATACAGGAGTGAATGACAGGCCCTCACCCTTCTATGGCAGTTGCGGATTTGAACTCTGTCCCCACCCCATCATCCCGCCAGTTTAGACCTTTGCCTGGTTTCTCTCCCTAGGTTAAGAGGAAAACTAGACCTCATCATGCTTCTTCAGCTACAGTCTTGAACTGTCTTCAAACCAGACCAACCCCTGAAATCCAGAAAGTTCCACCCCTATATTTATGATTCTCACCACTATGCAGGTACTACCGTTCCTGGCCCCCAGGCACCCCCCCCCAACCAGTGCAAAGAAGCTCTGAATCAGCCCCATCCCCTTGGGGCCTGGGACTTAGGCTTTTGGCCATCTCCCTTCTTCAGGTCGGGGCCCAGTCCCTGAGCGCTCCCCCTTCTCCCCATTGCTGCCTGCCAGCTGTCCTGCCTCCCTGTCAAGGTCCCAGCATGTCTGTTGCTGTAGTTATAACATGGACTCCCAGAACTCCTTCTACCTTGCTCACTCACTGCCGGAAGATCAAAGCCAAAGGAAAGCAGAAAGTGGAGGCAGCAGCGCTTACTTGGCTGCCTCTCTCCAGTGAGGGGCTCCTTCCAGTCAGGATGAGGTTGCTCTGGCAACCAGACTTCCTGCTTCTAACTTACTCTAATCCCTCTCTTATCAATTTTCTATTACAATTGAATGACTTTCTTTTCTGAGACAAGTTTCTCAACTTTTTTTTATAACCTGCTTTGTGGTGCCAATTAGCCTTTTCTTAAAGAGAACACATTCTTTATCTTTCTGAATACTTTCTAAAAATTATTCTGGGGCTTATTAGTGTAAGGCAGCATTCTGAATCTTGCTGTTGGTTACAAAGATGAAAAATAGTTATGTGAGAAACAGCACTGGATTTGGAGTCAGAATACGTGGTATTTTAAAATAACTATGTTTTTGTACACTGGGGATTGAACCCAGTGAGCACTGACCTACATCCCCAGCCACTTTTATTTTGAGACAAGGTTTCACTAAGTTGCCCAAGCTGGGCTCAAATTTGTGATTCTCCTGTCTCAGCCTCCCAAGTAGCTGAGAGTATGGGTATGCACATCTTTTTAAATTCATAGGAATCACACATAAATCATGACCAAAAGCTAAAGAAGCACAGAAAAGCATAAAATGAAAAAAAAATTACTACTCAGCTCTCATTCTCATTTCTCACATAACAGTAATAATTTTTCTTGTGTTCTAGCAATTTCCTGTATATGTATAAGCATATATGTTTTTCTTCTTTTTTCCCTCCAAATGGGACCACTACCGTACATATTATTCTGCTATTTTTGTTTTTGTTTTTGTTTTTCTTTTGAGGAAAGTACTCGTTATGTAGTTCAGGCTGGCTTCGAACTCACAGCTATGCTTCTGCCTCAGCCTCCCGAGCATTGGAATTACAGGCACAGCCACCACTTTGGCCTGCTATTTTCCTTACTATTCATTGAGTATTTCTTCTATTAGCATGTAGGTCATGCTCTTTTTAATGGTTGTCTACTATTTCATCATATGGATGTTCAGCTCTGTACTACTGACCATGTTTGTGTCTGGATTGTCTTTATTACAATGAATTTACAATAAATATTTTGGTATACATGTTTTGATAGAAGTTATAACATTGGTGTTGAATAAATTGCTAGATGTGAAACTGCTGGGTCATAAATATGCATGTTTAAAATTTTGAACATATATTGCCAAATTGCTCTTCAAAACAATTGTACCAATCTGTTGTCTTGGTAACAGCTTATGAAAGTGACTATTTACCATGAAAACATAGTTTTGAATCCTATTACTTTCTGATAGCATGACTTTGGATGAATTACTTAACCTAGATGATGCTAACTCTGTAGATGGCAGATAACAATGCTTTTCTTATGGAATCATGAGAATTAAAGCTAAATAAGATAGTCTCGAAGATTAACATAAAATTACCAGATGACCCAGTAATTGCTCTACTGTCTATATATCTAAGAGAAATGACAGTGTTTGACCACACAAAAATTTGCCCATAGATATATGTAGCAACATTATTCATAATGGCCAGAAAGTAGAAACAACACAAATGTCCATCAAGTGATAAATCAACAGATAATGTAATGCACCTATGCAATAGAATAGTGTTTGGCAATACAAAAATAATAAAATGCTGATACATACTCTAACACAAATGAACCTCAAGAGTATAATACCAGGTGAGGGAAGCTAGTCACAAAAGATCACATATTGTATGAGCACAATTACATGAAATAGCCAGTATAGGCATATCTGTAGAGACAGAGGGTAGATTAATAGTTGCCTAAGGCTAGGGAAGGGAGAGTGGAGGAATATGGGAGGTGATTGTGAATGAATATGGTGTTTTCTTAGGGGATGTTGAAAATGTCCTAAAATTGATTATGGTAATGGTTGCACAACTCTCTGAATACAATACAAACATTGATGTTTTACACTTTAAATGGATAAATTGTATGGTGTTATTGTGGCTTATATCTAGATGTTCCCCCAAAGACTCATGTGGTCATAGGTGGGGAAATTCAAAGGTGGGTGGATCTAGGGTGTGTCAATGTGGATTGAGGGTGTGATAGTGGGATTAAGGGTGTGATGCTGCTATTAAGGGGGTAATGGAAACCCAGTTGTGGGTGTAGGTAGTATCAATCAATAGATTTATAGCCTGGATGGGATATAAAGGGACAGAAAGAAGGCTGCTGCTGTTTTGGATGCTGCTGCTGCTGCTACTACTGCTACTGCTACTTCACCACTTTGCTTCTTTGTTGCCTTCTGCCTGCCTTGCTATGCCATGAACCGTTTCTCATCTGTGATGCCCTTCTGCCATGCCACCCTGCCTTGGAGCTAGATGACTATAGACCAAAACCTCTTTGAACTGTGAGCAAAAATAAACCTTTCCTCCTTTAATTTTGGGTGTCAGGTATTTTGTATCAGCAACAAAAAAGTAAGACAGATTTTGGTACCAGAAAACCATTGCTGGTTTTGTGGTCTTTGCTGTGACCCTACCTGGCCATGTGGTTTAGGAGCCACCCTCCCCGGCTTGTGGGAAGAGTTTGGAAAGGTTTGGAGATGCTGGCAGAAGAAGCAGCCCTGGAATGCTTTAAACTATACTCGATGGGACATTCTGGTCAGAGCTCAGAAGACCAGAATGCTGATACAAATGCAGCAGGTAGTCCATGCTCAGGCGGTTTCAGTTAGGAGCAAGGACTTCTTTGGCTATTGTCTCCAGATCATGTGTGTTATGCTCTGGCCAAAGTTTTGTCTGCATTTTGCTTTTGTCCAAAGACTTTGCCCGAGATGAGCTTAAGGGCAGGAGACTAATTAATCTAGCAGAAGAAATTTCAAGGCAGTCTAATGTTGAGGCGGTGGTGTGGCTATTGTTGGGAGCTTTTAGCCAGATTTATGTTGAGAATCAGGAACAAGGAACCCAGTAGAATGATTTAAAATGTTTTGAGTTTGGCCAGAAAAGAAGCTCCAGTAAAGCTTCAGACTGCAAAGTTACAGCAGAAGAGAATTTGGTTGCTGAGAAGGAACAGCACAATAGAAAATATGGCCTGAGGACATCACAAGAACTAGCAGAACACCACTCTTTGCAGGTTCAAAACTGCAAAGGTGAAAGACTTTGCTTTGAGCAGAGAGCCCCAGAACACCATGTTCCGAAATGACAGCAGCCTGGAGAATTTGTTCCTCTGAATTGGGTTCATAATGCTCAGCAGTCCAGGCTCTCCAACCCTACAGCCAGGAGAGAAGCAAGCCTGGCTATTGCTTTAGCTTGCAGCAGACCCTGGCCTCATCCATGTAGTGCTGACTTTAGGTGCATGCAGAACGTAAGAGCTGTGGGGTCAGGAAGGCTTCCACCCAGATTTCAGAAGAAGGCCTTGGAGGCCAGACGGGGCAATGTGTGAAGCTGTGAGTGTGAAGCCAAAGGTACAGTGGACACTCCAGAAGGTTGGAGAAGCTGGGAATGTGGATCATCTGAGGAAAGCGGCAAGGAGTGAGCAAAACTGGCCAAAGACAGAAGCTGTGAGAGCTGCAACCGCGCTATTGCCATAGGGGCGGAGCCACCCAAGCCCTTCGGAGATCACAACTTGTCACAGATTACCTTGGATGCCAGACATGGAACTCCAAGACATAATGATTGCCCTGTTGGATTTTGGACTTGCTTTGGTCCCATTGTTTTCTAGCCCCTTGTTTGTACCTTTTGGAATGGAAATGTTTATTTTGTACCACTGTATGTTGGAAGTGTTTAACTTTCCTTTCATTTGTATGAGGGCTCACAGCTAAGAGTTTGCCTTAAATCTCAGAGGAGACTTTGGACTTGGACTTTTCAGCAATGTTGAAACTGTTAGGACTTTGACGACTCTCAGAGATGGACTAAATGTCTTTTGCATAAAAGGATGTGCATGAGTCACTGGGGGGCCAGGGGCGAGATGTTATGGCTTGTATCTAGATTTTTTCCCCCAAAGTCTCATGCAGTCATAGGTGGGGAGATTCAAAGGTAGCTAGACCTAAGGTGTATGAATGTGGATCAAGGGTCTGATGCTGGGATTAAGAATGTGACACTGGGATTAAGTGGGTGGATAATGGAAGCCCAACCCTGAGTGTGGGTGGCATCAATCAATAGGCTTACAGCATGGATGGGATATAAAGGGACAGAAAGAAGGGTACTGCTGTGTTGGCTGCCACTGCTGGTACTTTGCTATTTCACTGCTTTGCTGCCTTCTGCCTGTATTGCTACACCACGAACTGTTTCTCCTCTGTGATGCCCCTCCGCCATGCCGCCCTGCCTTGGAGCCAGTTGACTATGGACTGAAACCTCTACAAACTGTGAGCCAAAAAAAAAACTTTCCTCCTTTAAATTTGAGTGTCAGGTACTTTGTCTCAGCAAGGAGAAAAGTAACCAAGACAGGTAGGGAAATTACATTTCAGTAAAGCTCTTATATAAAGATATTATATAATGTTGAGTATAGTGGAACCTGCCTGTAATCCCAGCTACTTGGGAGACCAAGGCAGGAGATTTGCAAATTTAAGGCCAGCCTGGGCAATAATGACTTAGCAAGATCCTGTCTCAAAATAAAAAATGAAAAGGCCTGAGGGTGTAGCTTTGTGGTAGAATACTTGCATGGCGTGTGTGATCCCCTGGGTTTGATTCCCACTATGGCCAGAAAAAAATCACATTGATGTTCCCAATCATGATAGAGTAACAGGTGCCAAATTAACCCTGCCACTTGAACACCCCTCCAATCCAGGCAAAGTATATCAAACGAGGGGCTGGAGGTTTAACTCAGTGGTAGATCGCTTGGCTAGCAAGTACAAAGCCCTGCATTCGATCCCCAGCACCCCCCCAAATTGAAACAAGGGTCTTTGAGACAATAGCTATCAAGGAATAAAAAACAGTATTTTTCCCTGAGAAATGGAGCTGAACCTGATTCTTGCCCAGCTTAGGTCTGCGAGAGTTCTAAAGCCACAGTGCAGTGACAGAGAGCTCAGGTGGGTCTCAGCACACTCCATGAATTGACAAGATGGAGCTGAGAGTCCTGAGACACTGCAGTGGCTCAAGTTCATGTGTTAGAGGCCTAAAAAGCAGAGAACTGCATAGAAAGAGACCCCTGGAGATCTGGTTTCAATATTCAGCAGACTACTGATCAGCAAATACATGAAAGGAAAAAATACCCTGAACCAGGGAAAAAGCTACCCAAAAGAATTAAAAGGAGTGCAGCATTCACATGGGGCCAGTAATAGTACCTGTTCCCAGCAGCCAGAATGGAATAGCTCATAATTCACAAAGCATTGTGTAGAATACTACCACAGGATGGTCTTGCCTCAAGGGTGGGAAATAATTAACTTTAGATTGAATACTATTCCAGATTCACCCAACAAATCATAAAGGCAAGATCTCTAAGGGTCAAACATTTTCCAAGTTGTAACCATATCACAGAGCGATCCTTAAGAAGGTTTAGAGAAGTACAAAAATGTCCAACACAAAACAAGGTAAAATTCACAATATCTGGGACCCAATCACAGTTACTAGGTGTGCTAACAAGCGGGAAAACACACCCATAAGGAGAACAATGATCAATCTATTGAAAACATCCCAGAAATGACACAGATGTTACAATTAGCAGAGGACATACAAAAACGTTTATTATAACTGTATTATATATTTTTAGAGAAGTAACTTGAGACATAAAAGTTATTAAATAGACCCTAATAGCAAATGAGATGTTGTAGAAGAAAAATTAATAAACATGAGGGTATAGGAAGAGAAAGTACCTGGAATGAAACACATGGAGAAAAGAAAATTTTTAAATATTAAAAGAGCATCGGTGATATATAGGATAATTTGAAACAATATAATATATATGTAATTGGAGTCTCTCAAAGGGGCAAGAGCAGAAAAATATTTGAAGAAATCATGGCCAGTATATTTGATATAAATTGTAAACCCACATATTTCAGAGGCTCATAGAACCTAAAGAAACATGAAGAAAACTGAGTCAAGGCACGACATAATCAAGTTGCTCAAAACCATTGATAGAGAGAAAATATTAAAAGCAGCTAGTCTGGGGATTTAGCTCAGTGGTTAGAGTGCTTGCCTCACAAGCACAAGGCCCTGAGTTCGATCCCCAGCACACACAGAAAAAAAACAAAAGCAGCTAAAGGGGGAAAAATAAACATGCTAGATACAAAGGAAACTTAACAGCAACCAGAGGAAAAAGGACCCAAGTACATCCAAAGCAATAAAGAATGAGAGCAGTGTTCTCATGGTAAAATGCAGGGAAAAGGCCAGTTGAGCACTATCTTTAAAGGACTAAAAGAAAAAAAAAACCAAAACTGTCAATCTAGAAATCTTTGCCCAGTAGAAACATCTTTCAAAAATGAAGATGAAAGGCCAGGTGTGGTGATGCATGCCTGTAATCCCAGCACTTGGAAGGCTGAGTCAGGAGGAAGATCACCACAAATTCGGGGCCAGCCTCAGCTACCACAGTGAGTTCAAGGCTGGCCTAGACTACATAGCAAGACTCTGTCTCAAAAAACCAAAAAACAAAAATAAATAAGTAAATAAAGAAGAAAAATGACACCAGATGGAAATACAGAATGAATCTAATGGAATGAGATAAAAGATATAAATAGCACAGGAAATGATAACTGCATGGATAAGTCTACAAAATTCTTTTCTTATTATTTAATTATTTGTAAATGATAATTTAATGTTTACACAAAAATAACAACGTACTGTGAGGTTTCTTTTATTTTTTTTTTTGAGATGGGGTCTTGCTATGTAGCCCAGGCTGGCCTGGAACTCATGACAATCCTCCTGCCTCAGCCTCCCAAGTGCTGAGATTAGAGGCATGAGCCACCATCCCTGGCTAATGTGAGGTTTATAACAGAATTAAAAGTAAAATGTATGACAACACAAAGGTCAGGATGGGAAATGAAAATATACTGCTTTAAAGTCCTAATACTATTTGTGAGGAGGTATAATAGTAGTTAAAGGTAGACGGGATAAATTAAAGATATATACTGTAAACTCTAAAACAACCAAAAGACTAAACAAAGAGTTACAACTAACAGGCTGGCAAAGGAGGTGAAATGAAATCATAGAAAGTACTCAATCCAAATGAAGACAAGAAGGGAAATAAAACCTGGATGGGACAAGTAGAAAACACATAACAAGATGATAGATTTAAACCTAACTGTATCAGTAATCACCATATATATAAATGTTCTAAATGCTTCAATTACAGAGCAGAAAACGTCAAGTTACAGAAATAGCAAGACTCGACTGTGAAGATTTTTTCTTTTGGGGGGGTGCTGGGGATCAATCAAACTCTGGGCCTTGCTCTTGCTAGGCAAGTGTTCTACCACTTGAGCTAAATCCGCAGCCCCGATGTTTTTGTTTTTGTTTTGTGCTGGGGGATCAAACCCCAGGATGTTCTACCACTGAGCTACATCCTCATCCTGTTCTTTTTTTGTTATTATTATATTAAATTTTGAAACAGGGTCTCGCTAAGTTGCCTAGCTGGAGTAGAACTTATAATCCTCCTGCCTCAGCCTTTCTGAGTACTGGAATTGCAGATGTGCACTGACATACTTGATTTTCCATTGTAAAGACGTTACTGAGTCAAACACAACCCTTGGTATTGTGGTGAAGATGTTTTGCAAGTGTAACAAAAGTCTCTGAGCAGTTGCCTGTCAAGACTTTTATCATGGATAGACCTGAGTGAATTAATTTAAAGGCTATAAAGCTGGGTCGAGATGGCCCGGGGAGAGAGAAAAGTGTCTACTTGCAGACAAGTACTTCGGCCCCTATGTTCATAGGCTTCCACCCTGCTCTCAAGTTTCCTTCTTCAGTTGCACTGCCTGAAGACAGTGGTTTCAGCTTGTCCCTGACTTTTAAACTGGCTGTGGCCCTCCCTTCCTGACTGCTCACCCTGTGGATGAGGGACTGGCTTAGCCAGCCCTCCTCACACAATCTCACAGTAGTGCAGGCCAGTTCTTTGTAAAGTCGCCCCACCCTCTCTCTCTCCACACGCTCCTGGTTCTGCTTCTGATGATGAATTTTTGCACAAGAAGATAGCATTTTTAGGGTGCTGGCACTGGCCCAGGGGACTTGTGTCCAAAGCCTGAGCAAAAACCTAACGAAGAGAGCAGAACTTATTTGTGAAACCCTACCCCACCACACCAAGATTTTAGGGTACAAACTAAATTCATTGATTGGATACACAATTTTTCACCTTATTTGAATACAGGTATTGGTTCATTACATTGGTTACAACAATTTTCACCTACTTTGCCTAAGAATGCAGTTATCTCACTTTTTAGGGATGCCGGCTGAGTCAATTTAGTTAATCCTGTTGTTTATTTTTACCTTTTTACAGGGAGGGGCTCAAAGGTCAGCTCTCAGTAGCACATCCCTTACTAGTTGTCAAGGAAACATGGAGCCTGCCAGTCTGCAATTGTCTGTAGCCCCCTGGCTTTACGGCAGGGGGGTCCTGCCACAGAATAACCTCATTATAGCTTCTATTTGATTATGTCAGTCACCTGAAGTTACGCTAAGACTCCCAAGTCATCCTGCGTCTTTAAGTATACTCAGACAGCCATGTCTCTCTTCTCACCAACCTCTGAAATTCTTCCACTATGCTCCTTAGAATTCACAGTAAGTTATCACTGAGTTCTCTTATATTTACAACTGCTTCGCTGTACATACTTTCTCACTTTTTTTTTTTTTTTTGTGGTACTGAGGGTTGAATCCAAGGCCTTCCCACTGAACTACATCTCTAGCCATTTTTTATATTTTCTTTTATTTTGGGTGCTGGGGATCAAACTCTGGGCCTTGCACCTGCTAAGCAAGTGCCCTACAACTGAGCTAAATCCCCAACCTCTAGCTTTTATTTTGCTAAGGGTCTTAGTTGCTAAGTGGCCCAGGCGGCTCAAAATTTTGATCCCCCTTACCTCAGCCTCCCAGAGTTCCAGGATTACAGGTGTGTGACACCGTGCCTGCCTCACTTATATTTTTCTGTTTACCTGGAATCAAGTTCCCCTCAAAGATTCTCACTCTCCATGAAGCCCTAACAAATTGTTACCATCCACCTGATGGGTTCTTCTCTCAACCCAGAAAAAATTACAAGGTAGAGAGTCAAAACAAGACTGAGCAAAAGTATTTATCATAGAGTGAATGCAAAAAGAAGCCTTTATTGTAAAGTGAAAACAAACAATTCCCATGCAAGTGAACCTGGGAGAGGCCAGAAAAGGTTGCCAAAGGGACTCCTAGCATAGGGCTTTTATGCTCAAAAAATGACTACATAGCTAAATTTATTTAAAAAATTTATTTATTTTTTATTAGAACATGTTTGCAATTCATTCAATTTACAATCATCTTGGGAGTGGTTATATGGACATATTACCCCTTGTTTCTTTTTTTAATCCCCTTCCCCTTCCCTCCCCCTCCTCTCTTCCTCACTGATTCCTCCATCCCTTTTTTCATATTTGTTGATATTATTTGTGTTAGCTCATATTATGCATATAGTATTTACATTAATTGGGGTTATTAGGATCCTGTAAATAGCATATCTTTGTTCTTATTTCCCATTCCCCTCCTCTTCACCCCTTGCCCTTGTTCCCTTGGACGACTTCCCTATTGCAAGAGATCCGTCCACTTGTTCCTTTCCATCCATCCTATATCATTTTCTTTGTTTGTAATTTGCCTCAATCAAATGAAAGATACCATACAGTATTTAAGTTTGCATGTCTGATTTATGTCACTCAACATTATATTTTCCAAGTGCATCTATTTTCCTACAGTAAGTGTCCCAAAGTTTGCCATTCTTTATAGCTGAGTAGTACTCTACTATTTATACGTATCACATTTTCTTTATCCGATCATCTGTTCATGGGTATACAGGCTGCTTACAGGATTTAGCTATTATGAATTGTGCTGCTATAAACATTGATATGCAAGTCTTGTAGTATGATGACTTAAGCTCTTTGGGGAAGATATCTAGCAGGGGGCTAGCTGGGTCATATACAATTTCTAATTTACATTTTTTGAGAAATCTCCATACTGATTTCCATAATGGTTGTACTAGTTTACATTTTTGCCAACAATGAAGGAGGCTTCCTTTTTCACCAGAGCCTCACCAGGATTTGTTATTGTTTGATTTCCTAATGATTGCCATTCTTTCTGGAGAAAGATGGAATTTTAGCATTGCTTTACTTTGCATTTCTCTAATTGCCAGAGATGTTGAATATTTTTTTTTCATATATCTGTTGAACATTTGTACTTCTTCCTCTGCTAAGTGTCTGCTCATTTCTCTCACCCGATTCTTGACTGGATCTTTAATTTTAGGTGGTTTAATTTTTTTGAGCTCTTTGTATATTTTAGTTATTAGTCCTCAGCCTGAGGAGTAGCTGGCAAAATAATTTTTCCCATTCTGTCGATTGTCTCTTCACTGTACTGACTGATTCTTTTGCTGTGTGAAAGTGTTTTAGTCTCATACAATCCCATTTGTTGATTCTTGCTGCTATTTCTTGGGCAATTGAAGTCTATTTAGAAAATCTTTTCCTACACTTAGGTCTTCAAGTGTTTCATCTATTTATCTTCCAGAAGGTTTAATGTTTCTGTTTTAATATTTGTATCTTTGATCTGCTTTGATTTTAGTTTAGTATATGGTGGGAGATAAGGGTCCAGTTTCATTCTTCTACAAACAGATAACAAGTTTTCTCAACTCTACTTGTTGAATAGGCTATATATCCTCCAATGCTTTTGGCCCCTTTGTCAAAGATTGGATTCTTGAATATGTCTGGGGAGGTTTCTGTATCTTTGATTCTGTTCCATTGACCCACGTGTCTGTTTTTGTTCCAGTACCATGCCATTTTTATTACTATTGCTTTGTTGTATAGCTTGAAGTCAGATATTGCTGTACAGTCTGCTTTGCTCTTATTGTCCAAAATTACTTTTACTATTCTGGATCTCCTCTGGTTTCATATGAATTTGGGGGTTGTTTTCTTTAGATCTGTAAAGTATGCTGTTGGTATTTTGATTGGGATTGCACTGAATCTGTATAACAGTTTTGGAAATATGGCCATTTTGACAATATTGGTTCTGCCTACCCAGGAGCAAGGGACATCTTTCCATTTTCTGATGTCCTCTTCAATCTCCTTCTTCAGAGTACTGTGGTTTTATTTGTAGAGGTCTTTCACTTCCTTGGTTAGGTTGACTCCTAGGTATTTCATTGTTCTTGAAGTGACTGTGAAAATTATATTTTACATAATTGCCTTCTCAACACTCCCCCCCACTTGTTCCTTGTTGGTGTTACACAAATGCTAATGATTTTTGTGTTTCACTACTTGGCTGAAGTTGGTTATTACTTCTAAGAGTTTTTTGGTGGAGTTCTTTGGGTCTTCTGTGCAGAGTATCATGTCATCTGCAAATAATGATAATTTGAATTTTTCCTTTCTGATATGTGTCCCTTTTATTACTTTCTCTTGCCTAATTTCTCTGGCTAATATTTCAAGTACTAGGTTGAATAGAAGAGGTGATAGTGGACATCCATGTCTTATTCCTAATTTTGGGGGGAAATGCTTTCAGGCTTTCACCATTTAGTATGATGCTGGTTATTTGTTTGTCATAAATAGCCTTTATCATATTCAGATATGGTCCTTCTATACCTATTTTTTTCAGGGTTTTTATCATGAAGGATTTTGTTGAAAGCCATTACTGCATCTATTGAGATGTCCGTGTGTTTTTTGACCTTGCTCCTGTTTAATGTGATGTATTACATTTATTGACTTATGTATGTTGAACCATCCTTGCATCTCTGGGATGAAACCTACTTGATCATGATGTAACATCTTTTTGGTAAAGTGCTGCATTCTATTTGCTACTATCTTGTTGAGGATTTTTGCATTGATGTTCTTTAAAGAGATTGGACTATAGTTTTCTTTTTTAGTTGAGTCTTTATCCAGTTTTGGAATCAGGGTGATAGTGACTTCCATGAATAAATTTTGGAAGCACTCCATCCCTTTCAGTTTCTTTGAAGAGCTTTAGGAGTATTGGTGATATAACATCCTTAAAGGTTTTGTAGAATTCAACAGTGAACCCCTCAGGTCAGAGGCTTTTTTTAATTGGTAGATACTTTGTTACTGAGTCAGTTTCATTGGTTGTTATTAGGTTAAGAATATTCATGCCTTTTGGAGTTTGTTTTGGTAGTTTGTATGTGTCTAGGAGTCTGTCCATTTCTTCAAAATTTGCTAATTTGTTGGGATATAATTTTTCAAAGTAGTTACTACCTTCTGGGCTTCCATGGTGTCTGTTGTGATTTCGCCTTTTTCATTTCTAATTGTAGAAGTGATGTGAGTCTTTTCTCTCTTTCTCTTGGTGAATTTGCTAAGGCATTATTTATTTTATTTATTCTTTTGAAGAACCAGCTCTTCTATTTATTGATTTTTGGGGGGGGCTGGTGCTGGGGATTGAACTCAGGGCCTTGTGCTTGCTAGGCAAATGTGCTGCCACTTGAACTAAATCCCAAACTCCTCGTTGATTTTTAACTGTTATTTTAGCTTCAATTTCATTGATTTCTGCTCTCATCTTTATAATTTCTCTCCTTAATTTCAGTTTGGGGCTGGTTTGTTGTTGTTTCTCAAGTATTTTAAGATTTCTCATAAGGTTATTTATTTGGGCCTGCTCCTAATTGTGAAGTTACTTATTTGGGTTTGCTCTGTTTTCATTGATTGTGATCAATTTTTCTTAGGACCGCTTTCATAGTGTCCCACAGGTTTCATTGAGTTGTACAGTCATTGTCACTAACTTTCAGAAATTTTTATATTTCTTCTTTGATTTCTTCTGTGACCCGTTGGTTGTTTAGGAGTATGTTGTTAATTTTCTAGGAGCTTTTGCCTTTTCCAAAATTTCTTCTGTGATTGATTTGTATTTTCATCACACATTTCTATTTCACTACAGTAGTCTGATAATATGCATAGGGTAATGTTTTTTTTTTTTTGGTACTGGGGATCACACTCAGTGCCTTGTGCTTGCAAGGCAAGCATAGGGTAATTTTAATTCTTTTGTGTTTACTTAAGCAGGCCTCGTGGACTAGTACATTATCTATTTTGGAAAAACTACCATGTGCTGCTGAAAAGAATGTATATGCTGTTGTGTAGGGGTGGTGTATGTTCAAGGGTGTGGTTAAATTCTAATATTTCTTTATTGGTTTAAGGTTTAGTTGATCTGTCTCTTCATGAAAATGGAGTATTAAAATCCCCTGCTATGATTATGTTAGTCTTCATTTGATCTTTGAAAAATTCATCATAATCAATGAAAACAGAGCAAACACAAATAAGTTCAGCAGTTTTTGTTTAATGAAGATAGGTACTCCAATATTTGGTGCATATATATTTATCAATGTTATCTCATCCTGTTGGATTGTTCCTTTAACTAGTATATAGTGACCTTCTTTGTCTCTTTAATCAGTTTTTACTTGAAGTTTACCATGTCTGATAGTAGAATTACTACCACTACTTGCTTTTGGGGTCCTGGAGCATGAGATGTTGTTTTCCATCCTTTAATTTTTAGTCTATGAATATCTGTTTGGATTAGATATGTTTCTTGAATGAAACAGATTGTTGGATTCTGTTTTTTGATCCAGTCTGCCAGTCTGTGTCTTTTTTTGAAGGGGGTGGTGCTGGGGATGGAACTTAGGGCCTTGCGCTTGCTAGGCAAGTGCTCTACTGAGCTAAATCCCCAACCTCAGTCTGTGTCTTTTGACTGGAGAGCTGAGGTTGTTAACATTACTGAGATGTGTTGGATATTTACTATCATTGCCTTTATCTGTTGGTGTATAGATTGTTTTTCTTTTCCTGATATTTTTTGTTGCTGTTTATACACTGGCCTTCCTAGTTTTCTGTGTTTTTAGCTGTGTCCAATTCATCGTTTCTGTTGAGAATATTCTTTAGTATTTTCTCTAGAGCTGGTTTAGGAGTCATATAACTTCTGAACTGGTCTTTTCATGGAAATACCTTATTTCTCTACCTATTTTGAAGGATATCTTTGCTAAGTAAGTTAACCTGAGTTGGAAGTTATTCACTCTTAGGGCTTGAAATACTTCACTCCAAGCTCTTCTGACTTTCAGGGTTTGTACTGAGAAGTCTGCTGCGATTCTAATTGGTTTACTTTCATATGTGGTTTTTTGTTTTTCTCTGACTGCCTTCAAAATTCTGGTTTTTTGCTGAATATCTTCGAATTTAATGAGGCCGTGCCTTGGTGAACTTCTCCTTTCTTCATGATTGGAGTTCTATAAGTGTCACTTAGTTGTATTTTAAATTCTTTTCTTATATTTGGGAAATTTTCTTCCACAATTTCTGTGAGCATGTTAGTGAATCCATCTGTGCTATCTTCTATTTTTTCTGCAACTCTGATTAGCCTTGGATTAGTTTTCTTGTCATCTAGTACCTATTGGGTAGTCTTCTCTTGTTCTCTTATTTTCTTTTTGGCTTCTTTGAGCTCTTTATCATAATCCAGAGGGTGAAAAAGAAGAGGAAAAAAGGGAGAACATTTATTTAATTAAAAAATATTTTTACATCTTCTGCTTTGTGGTATGGGAAGGAGGAAATAGAAGAGGGACAAGAGATTCTATTGATGCTAAAAGAATGTTGTTATATATTCAGAAAGGAATAACAAGGAAGATGGTACAAAATTGGTAGTGGGAAATGGGGATGGGAAAGGATTCTATGATTGATTTAAGTATTAGAGAACGAGTTTAAGGGAGACAATTGAAAAGGTGATGAGGAAGGAAAAGTAAAATTGAGAATGAATAAAACCTGGGAGAAATAAGTCAGGCGGCTACCCAGCCACTGTCGGTGGTGCCGGACAGTTTCTCCTTCCTCTGCCACGTGCTCTATTTCTTCTTTATCACTTAGTCCTGTTTTCTCCTCCTCTGTCAGTTCTCTCTTGGTTCCTGTGTTCCCTCCACTCTTCAGGTCCTCTCCAAGATATTGTTTTCCACACTCTAGCTACTTTGTCTTGAAGAACCTGAATTGCTGGCATTCACTGCTCCACTATTTTTTTTCTCCCTTTTGGTATGTACTCTATTGCTAAATTTATCATTATCAGCCCAACAAGACATTCTTTTTTTTTTTAATTTTTTATTTTTACCAAGAACATGTATTGGTACATTGTACACATAATGATCATAATCAAGACATTCTTTAAAGGGATATGAGTATCTTGTTCTTGGGCAAGAAAATTCCAAAATCTAATAAGGCTTTTTGTTTACTGGGCCTCCAGGTATCCTGGCCTCGATCATTGAAGATTCCTTCACTGAATCTTTTTATTCACTCTTTGGCTTCACTTTCTCCTGGCCACCTGTAACCCCCCAGATCCTCCCCATAATCCCCTCCCCTCACGGGCCCGTGTTACTCTGAGAAATCTTCTCACCCATCCCCAGGGTTCTGCTTCTCCTCAATGCAAACTGATTGCCTAGATATCTGTTAGGTCCCTCTTGTTAGGTTAGGAAATGATACCTAAACCTTAGAAAATGGAACCCAAGCCCGGCCACACCAGCATGGATGGTTTGTGGTCCACTTGTCCCAGGTATCTTTCTAGCTGTCTGTCTCATAAATGGTACTATATTCTTACCCTTCCTTCTAGCACCTTAGGACCTGGAAATGAAGGAAGTATCCTTCTGGTTGTTCCTTCCAGAACATTCTTCTCTCCTCAGTAGCAACCCAAGCCAGACATGGTCATACATGCCTGTAATCCCAGCACTTGAGAGGCTGAGGCATGAGGATCACCATGAGTTCGAGGCCAACCTGGGATCCATGATGAGCTCAAGGCCAGCCTGAACTACACAGCGAGATCTTGTCTCAAAAAAAAAGTAACATAAACCCTGAATTCGTGTCATCAGATTATATTAACCATCATCTATCATCAGTGCAGTCAACTACCTATCCCAGATCACACACCTTTACTCCTTGAAGATTGCAACAGCTAGCTCACTGTGACTCTAGTTAGCAATATTCCTGTCAAAATTCTTGGTTATTTTAGTATTCACATAAATTATCTTTCTCTCATTTTTTTTTACTTCCTCTCCTCTAATATCTTATCTTCCCCCTTATTTAAGACCGTATGATCATCATATTATTGACCTTAACATTACTAGAAACTAATATTCCTTCCTTTTCTCAGTTTCATGAATCCCATTGTTTAACTATCATCTCCTTTTTTCTAACTCATTCTTTATCACAACCTCCTCAATGGTACTTTACCCCATTCATTGAACCTGCTACTTTCACTCTCTTAATAATTGGATTTGGCTGAGGAAAAACAGAAAACCACGCTGACTGGTCTCACTTCATGTTCATGAGGAACATTAGTCTATAGATTTCTTTTAATGTATGGTCTTTGCTTGGCTTTAGTATTAGGGTAACATTGGCTTTATATGATGGCAAAGTTCTCTATCCTTTTCTGGCTTTTTCTCTTCTTTCTTTTTTCTGGAGACAGGCTCTTGGTATGCAGTTTAGTCTGGTCTTGAACTCACTATGTAGCCTCAACATAGTGAGGCTGGCCTCAAACTTGCTCTGATTCGCCTGCCTCAGCCCCTTGAATGCTGGGGTTACAGGTGTGTGCCACTATGCCAAGCTCTTTTTCTGTGTTTTGGAAGAGATTGGGTACGAGCGATAGTATTTCTTCAGTAAAAATTTGGTAGACTTTGTGAGTGAAACTGCCTGGGTCTGGAAGTTTTTTTTAACTCCAAATTACATTTTCTTAATGGGTTTTAAACTATTCATGTTATCTATTTATTTTGAGTGAATATCGATTATTTATATCTGTCAAGGAATTGGCCCATTGCATCTAAAGTTAAACTTATGTGCATAAGGTTGCTGTTATTGTTTAGATCTAAGATGTCCCTCAAAGGTCTTACGTGTTTGGAAAGTGATTGGATTAGGGAGACACTATACTCACCAGGGGATTTAGCTACTGATGAGTTTAGTAGCTTGAATGGGCTGTCAGGAGGTGGGGCCTGAGTGGAGGATGGTCACCAGGGCTGTGATCTGGAAAAATGGATTCTCATCCCTGGGTCCTCCCTGCTTTCTCTGCTTCCTGGCTGCTATGAGATGAGCTGTCTTCCTCTACCAGACCCTTCTGCCATGAGTTTCTGCCTTAGAGCCAGCCAACTTTAGACAAGACCCACTAGAAATCATGAGCCAAATAAAGCTCTCCTCCTTTAAGGTGTGGGTGTCAGGTATTGTGTCCCCGCAATGGAAAAGTGATTTATAAAGTTCTTTCTAGTATTCCTTTATTATGCATTATTGATTGACGAGCTAGCAACCATTAAAGTAAGAAAACAAAGAGTTATAAACATGAATGAAAAATTTTCAATAAGTAAACAATACTCAAAACATCCCAAAGAAGAAAGAAAAAGAGGAATGAGGGGAAAAAAATCAGATGGAGGAAATAGAAAACAAATAGTAAGATGATAGATTTAAATTTCAGCATATCTAGAATTAAATGAAAATGACCTCAACACTCCACTGGAAAGACAGGTTGTTAAATGTGATTAAAAAACGAGACCCCGGGGCTGGGGATTTAGCTCGGTGCTTTGCAAGCACAAGGCAAAAAAGACCCAACTATGTTTACTGCCCACAAAAATACACGTTAATATAAACATACGAATAGATTAAAAGCAAAAGGATGGGGAATATACACCATGGTAACCCTCATTAAAAGGAATCTGGAGTGGCTATGAGCATCAAACCAAATAGATTTCAGAGGAAACAGTATTATTCGAAATAAAGAAGGTCATTTCATAACAATAGAAGTTTCAATTCATCAGGAAGAAATAACATATTTAAATGTTTATACATCTAGTGAAAGAGCTTAAAAATATATAAAGCAAAAATTAATACAACTGCAAGGAAAAATAGACAAACCAGGATTCTGATTAGAGATTTAAATACTCCTTTTTAATATTTGATAGGACAAGTAGAACATTCGTAAGGAAATAGATACGAACAACACTCTTGCTGTGGTGTGAAAATTTGTGTTCCCTAAAAACTTCTATGTTGAAATTTAATCCCTAATGTGATAGTATCAAGAGATGAGGGCTTTTGGAAGTGATTAGGCCACAAGGACTTCAACCTCATGCGTGGGATTGATTCCCTTATAAAGGAGATGCCATCTCTGAGGAACAGGCCCTCATCAGACTCCAAATCTGCCACAATCTTGATCTTCACCTTCACAACCTCAAGAACTATGAGCAATAAATTTCTGTTATTTATAAATTATCTAGTCTAAGGTATTTTTTACAGCAGTCTAAATAGACTAACAACTACCAACCACCTTGACCTAATTGATATTTGTAGAATATTCTATCCAATGATTTCAGAATACTCATCCTTTCAAGTGTACATGGAACATTATCAAGATAGATCACATTCGAGACAATGAAAGAAATATTAAGAAAATTAAAGGAATCAAATTCACACAAGGTATATGGTTTTACCACAACAGAATTAAATTAGAAATCAGTAATAAAAGCATACCTAGAGAACCGTGTGTGGTGGAGCATTATGTAATTCCAGCACTTGGGAAGTTGAGACAGGAGGATCGCTAGGAGTTTGAGGCCAGCCTGAGCTACATAGTGAGTTCAGGGTCAGCCTGAACTCTGAACTACATAGTGAAACCCTGTCTAAACAACAACAACAACAACAACAACAAAAACCAAACCAAAAACACCTGGAAATTTTCCAAATATTTGAAAACAAAATAACATCCTTCTAAATAACCCATGTATCAAATAAATCTAAACAGTATTAAAATATATTGAGGTTTGAATGAAAATGAAAACACAGCATATCAGAATTTGTGGGATGCTACTAAAGCAGTAAGAAAGGGGAAATTAATAGCAGTAAAACACTTATATCAGACAAAAACAAAAGGTCTATCATCAATGACCTTAACTTCACTCTAGGAAATTAGGAAAAGAAGCACAAGTTTAACCCAGAATAAGCAAATTAAGGAAATAATAAATATCAGAGTGGAAATCTATGACATAGAAAATAGGGGAAAATAGAGAAAAATCAGTGAAACCAAAACTTCGTCTTTGGGAAGGTAAAATTGATAAGCACCTGGCCAGATTAACCAAGAAAACAGAGAGCAGACATACATTACTAATATCAGAAATGAGAGAGATGAAATAACTAATTATATGTTCAATTAAATACTAAAGGAAAATGGAATATTCTAACAACTAGATGCCTAGGAATTTGACAGTTTAGATAAAATATATAAATTCTTTGAAAAAAACCCCAAATCGCACATAAGGAAAATTAGATAATCTGAACAGCCTTACTCTACTAATAAAATTAACTTCATAGTTAAAAGTATTCCACAAAGAGAATACCAGGCCCCACATGACATCACTAGTGAATTCTACCAAAATTTTATGGAAGAAATTATACCAACTGTACACCGATTATTCCAGAAAATTAAGCTGATACCAATATATTTTCTAGAAGGCCAGTGCTTTCTTGGTCCAGAAATTTTTTGAACAAAATTTCAGCAGACTGAATCAACAATATATAAAAGGTGTAATTAGCAATACCTCATGACAAGGTGGGGTTTATCCCAAGAATATAGTGTTGGCTTAATATCTGAAAATCAGTAAATGCAGCCCACTATATTAACAAGCTAGAAAGGAAAGAAATAACAAATTCAGAAATAATACTTGGTGAAATCTAACATAGAAGGAAACTTCCTTAACCTGAAGAAAACATCTACATATGCACTTTGAGCCCATCATGTTAAATGAAATAAATCAGAAACACAAGCTTAAATATCACATAGTTTCTCTTATATGAAAAACTGTGAACCGGCATTTCAGTGGAGAAAGGATGGTCTTTTCAATAAGTGATGCTAGAATAATTGGATAGCTGCATGTGAAAAAAGGAGAAAGGAAGAAAAGATAAAGAATTTAAATCTGTACATTGCACCTATAAAAATCTAATTCAGAAAGGGTCATAGCCCTAAAAGGAATACTTCTAGATAGAAGAACATAGAACAGAATATAAAACTCTTAGAAGAAAGTATTTATAAAAATCCTTTGTGGCCAGGCGTGGTGGTGCACACCTATAATCCCAGCACTTGGGAGGCTGAGGCAGCAGGATAACCACAAATTCGAGCCCAGTCTTGGATACATAGTGAGTTCAAGGCCAGTCTGAACTACATGGTGAGATCCTGTCTCAAAAATAAATAAATAAATATCCTTTGTGAACTTGAGTTAGACAAAATTTTCTTAGACAACATACCTAAAGTATAATACTGCAAAACGTTTGACAATTAGATTTCATCAAAATTTAAAACTACTGTTCCTTAAAACTACTGTTCCACAATAAATAAAATGGAATAACAGTACAATTTAAACAGTTAAACAGTCTAAATATGCAATTAGATTATATACCGGCTATATCTCAAAAAATAATTAAATTACATGATCCTAGTATGCCTGTAATCCCAACACTTTGGGAGGCTGAGCCAAGAGAATTGCAAGTTCAAACCCAGCTTAGGCAATTTAGTGAGACCCTATCTCAAAATTTAGAAAGAAAGAAAGAAAAAAAGAAAGAGAAGAAAACAGAGAGAGAGAGAGGTAGGTCTGGGGATTTCAATCTCTAATACCAAAAAAAAAAAAAAACCAGAAAATGTTATTTCTACACTTACACAAACTTATTCAAAAATTTATATGAAAATGTACAGGACTTAGAATAGCTAAAGCAATCTTGAAAAAGTAGAATAAAAATGATAGGGATGGACCAGCCCAATATTAAGAAGAAAGAATTGATCTACTCAATTATTTTTATTCTTTAAAGAAGAATAAACTAATAGGACTTGGTCTACTTGATATACTAACATGTATATTGATTATGCATAAGATATGCATATTATATATTATGCACATATATATAATATATATCACATATATCATATACGTGAAACATACCACATATAATATACAATGTACAATATAATATATGATATATTATATATAACACATCAAACATAATGTATAACATACAATATACAATATGTCATATATAATATATGATTTATCATACATAATATATGATATATATCATATGGCATGTGGTATTTATATCATTTTTATATGCCATATATATCATACATATATGATATGATATGGTATATCATTTACCATATATATCATATATATATCATATATCTCACACATATCATATATGTAGCATATATATCCTATATATCATGTATATGTATGCATATGTCACATATATGTATCATGTATATCACATGTATCATATATCTCATAGCTATCATGTGCAATATAACATATATCATATATATCACATGTATGTGATATATATTATATGTATGTGGTATATAACATGATATATACCATATGCATATGAGATCATATATATGCAATATGTATCATATGTATATGATATATACATATCATGATATATATGATATATATCCTATGTATATGATATGTACACATATGCCATGTATATGATATGTGCACATATGCCATGTATAGGACATGTACACATATGCCATGTATAGGACATGTACACATGTCATATATAGCCACAGTAACCAAAACTGTTGTTGCAAAAGGGATAGACACAGAGATCGATACAATAGAGAAGATAACCTAGAAATAGACTGACATAAATATGTTCAACTGATTTTTGATAGAGGTACAAAGACAATTCAACTGAAAAAAATGTGCATTTCTCAAGAAATGGTGCTGAGGTAATTAAACATCTATAGGGAGGAAAATGAGCTTCTATCGAACCTTCAGATGTTGTGGCAGATAACTCAAGATGGATCACAGACTTAAATATAACACATCAAACTAGTTTGTTTGTTTTGTTTGTTTTTTTTTTTTTTTTTTTTTTGGTTTTTTGAGACAGGGTCTCACTAGGTAGTTCAGGCTGGCCCTGAACTCACTACATAGCCCAGGATGGTCTCAAATTCACAACAATCCTCCTGCCTCAGCCTCCCAAGTGCTGGGATTACAGGCATGCACCACCACTCCTTGGTAAACTATTTTTTTTAATGCTAGAAAAAATAAGAGAAAAATCTTTCAGACACAGAGCCAGGCAGATTTCTTAAACTTTATATACTAAAAAAAAAAAAAATGTTCCATTAAAGGAACAGAATAATAAACCGACTTTATCAAAGTAAAAAACTTCTGTTCTGTGAAAGACTGTATTAACTGGATGGAAAGACCAGCTACATACTGTGAGAAAATGTTTGAAAATTACATATTTGAAAAACGACTTATGTCTAATATTTTACAAAAACCTCTTAAAATTCAGCAGCTAAAAAGGGCAATCCAGTTAGAAAACTGGCCACAGACATGAAGAGACCAAGAAGATACATAGGTGTTGCTGTGGTTTGTATCTAGATGTCCCTCCAGAGTCTCATGCAGTTATAGGTGGGGCTTTTTGAAGGTGGCTGTTTCTACAGTGTGTGATACTGGGATTAAGGGTGTGTGGTACTACATTAGTCCACTGATTGGTTGATCATAGTTCTGGGTGTGAATAGTGAGAAGGCCCACCCTGGGTGGGGGTAGCCTTTCCATTATCCAACTATGGATTGAAACCTCTACAAACTGTGAGCCAAAATAAACCTTTCCTCCTTTAACTTTGTCTCAGCAATGAGAAAAGGGTATCCAATGAGCTTGAGAAAGTATGTCAACATCATCAGCCATTAGGACTATGAAAATTATCCTTTTCTTGTAGGCACAATGAAATACCACTATATACCTATCAGCAAGAGTAAAACCAAAAACTGACAATACCAAATGCTGAAGAAAATAGGCAACTTTCAAATTACTAGTGGTAATATGAAACAGCACAGCCACTCTGGAAACAGTTTTTTAATAAAAGTAAATATGTACAGGGCATGGTAGAGCACACTTGTAATCCCAGCCCTCGGGAGGCTGAGGCAGGAGTATTATTGCAAGTTCAAGGCCAGCCTGGGCTACATAGCAAGACCCTGTCTCAAAAACAGTAAATATGTAACTACCACATGACTCAACAATTGTGTTCCTGGACATTTATTTCAGAGAAAGGTATGTTCACACAAAAAGTTTACTTGAATGTTCATAAAAGTTTTGTTCCTTACAGTCAAAAACTAGAAATAACTCAGCCAAACACAGGTGAAATGACTAAACAAACTTGTACTTCCATACTATGGGGTAATATTTGGTAATAAAAAGGAACAAACTATCTGAAAGCAGTGGCCCACACCTGTAATCCCAGCACTGAGGGAATCTGAGGCAGGCAGGAGGATCACAAGTCCAAGTTCCATCTGAGCAATTTAGAGAGACCCTGTCTCAAAAATAAAAAATAAAATGGTGACAGGGCACCCCTGAGTTTTATTCCCAGTAGTACAAACACACACACAAAACTACTGATGTGCACAACTTGGATAAATCTCCAAGGAAGTATACCGAATGGGAAGCTAATCCCAGAAAACTACCTGCTGTCTCATTCCATTTGTCTAACACTCTCAAAATAACAAAAATATAAAAATGGAACCTGGTGCTGCTAGGTTTAAACAAGAGGTGGTGGAGGAGGTGTGTGGGAAGATGCCGGGTGTAGTTTTAAAGGGGCAACGCAGGAGATCCTTGTGGTGATGAAACTGTTCTGTATTTTAACTTTTGTGGTAGATACACAAACTTACATGTGATAAAATGGCATAGAAGTTATGGAGGTTAAGATGGAGTGTCGATTTGATTGACGTTGGGATCTTCGTGGGGGGTTGATGGAGCTCATATTGGGTGGGTCATGAAGGTGTGACTTTGGGTATTACATGCGGTCCCCAGCCTCCTCCTCTCTGGCACTGTTCCCCTGCTCTACTTTCCAGCAGCCATGAGCTAAGCATCTCTGCACTGCCATGTCTTTCCACCATAATGTCTCTACTTTGGCACCAGCTACCCTTGCACTGACTCCTCTGAAACCATGAGCTAAATTAAACTTCTTCTCTTTTAAATAGTAGGTATTATGTCCCCGTGATTTAAAAAAAAGCTGACTGATACAAAAGTAAATACACACACATACACATACACATATACATACACATACACATATGAGTGCAGATAGCACAACTGAGGCTGTGGGACCACTCCCCCTCTATTCGCCTGAACTTGAGCAACACAACACCCCCAGTTCAATTCTCCTTCCATTGTCCTAAGAGAAGCAATACAAATGACAAAGGCCCAGGAAATTTCTAAAAGTCCAAAGCAGAGCATATGTATGTTAGATACAGTGGCCTGACCTACAGTAATCCTTTCCCCACTTAAAATTCGTTAACATTTCATTCATATGGACTACATGTCATACATGTGATTATAACAGAGAGAATTACAGGAAAGGCATGCACACTAGATACCACCAAGATGACTCAGTACCCTGTCGGTCATTTTTCTCAGTCATATCAAGGGAGATCCAATGAGAGGCAACGGGGATGTACCTCGGCTACTTGCCTAGCATGTGCAGAGCCCTGGGTACCATCCTCAGCATGGAAATAAATAAATAAAGAGATAAATGTGGAAATAAATAAATAAATGTATGCTTCTGAGATTTTTTTAATGTACTTAGTAAAATTGAGGAAGAAAACCATTGGACTATTATTACTGTTGTTATTTTGGTGCTGAGGATTGAACCCAAGACCTTTGCACTGAGATACACGCCCAGCCCTATTTTACTATTGAGCAATCAATTGATTGATTGATTGATTGGTCAATTGACACAGGGCCTTTCGAGGTCACTAAGTTGCTCAAGCTGGGTTTGAACTTGCTATCCTCTTGCCTCGGTCTCCTAAAGTGCTGGGATTAGAGGCATGCACCACCTTCCCTGGATGATCATTCTGACAGTATTTATTGAGAACCTACTGCATGTCAAACACTGTTTCAAGCTGGTGGATAGCATATAAATTGTCCCTACACTCGTGGAACTTACAGTTCAATGAAATAGACTGACAGTAAGCCAGAAAGCAAACAAATAATTAAAATTACAAATTTTAATAAGCTCTCTGATGAAGAAAATAGGGTGATATAATACATAACAAGATGGATGGAGCTTCTTCTGATAGAGTGATGTGGAGAGGACACGATATTGAGGCCGAGACCTGAAGGATGAAAAAGAAGACGCCATATTCTCTACTGTGATCTGAGTGTCTGTGCTCCCCCAGATCCATAGGTTGAAACCTAAAGCCCAATGTAATGGCACTGAGAAGTCATGACAGTGGAGCCCTCGTGAAAGAAATTAGCACCCTTGTAAAAGAGGCCTCAGGGAGCTGCCTTGCTCTTTCTGCTTCCACTTGCCTTTGGATGCAGCAGGAAGGCATCATCTACAAGGAACAGGCCTTTAGCAGACATCAAGTCTACTGGCACCTGGCTCTTGCACTTCCCAGCCTCTAGAAATGTTGTTGTCTAAGGTATTTGTTATAACTGCCTGAACAGACTAAGAGAGACACCCACATGGAGAGACACTTTCTCCTGTGGAAAAGGTGGAGGGTTGAGGGAGACCAAAGGACAGTCCAGGCATCAGGAACCGCGGGTGAAACATCCCTGAAGCAAGAGACAAGTTCAGTGGAACTGTGGGATTGAGACAGAAAGAAGACAGTCAAAGCAGAGAATATCACCAAGGAGAGAAATTAAGCTCAGAGATATGGGTCAAGTCAAAATTACGTGGTGCCCTGTGTTTTGAGCAGGGGAGTACAGCTATCTGCTTTGTATTTCAAGTGGATCATATGCATTGGTGTATGGGCACAAAAAGGAAGAAAGTGGAAAGGGAGATTAGAAGGCTGTTGAAGTTATCCAGTTTAGAGATGATGGTTTGGCCTACAGTGAAAGGGACCTACCTGTTAGCTTTGGAGAGTGATCAAATGGCCAACATTATGCACATGTTCTAATGTCTCAGATAGAAGAGATGGTGTTGAATGGGAGGAAATAGCAAGTGCCTCTAGATTGTACATCCCAGCAAATAGCTGGGAATTCAGGAGAGCAACACAGACTAAACAGATACTTATGGGAGTCATTGTCATGGAAAATATTCTTGAGTGGACAGCAATAGATGAGATCACCAAAGGAGCAAGAGTGAAGAATACAGCAGATCAAAGGTAGAACTTGGGATGGAATCTATATACATTTTATTTCTGCTAAATAACTACTTTTAATTATGCAAGTAATATAACCTTATTATAGGAGATTCAGAAAGTAGGAAAAGAAAAAAATGTCTACAAAGATCTGATCACCTAAATCAACCATTTCATCATTTTGAAGGATTTCGTCCTCCAAGACTTTTTATATACATCTTTCCACTAATGTGCATATTACTCTTACGTACTCCTTCCTCAATGTTTCAGAATAGCCTACACTTTGGAAGTGAGAGAAGAGGCCCCAACAAAACCAATAGAAGTAGTTAACCATGAAGACTAACTTAAGGGAATAAGTGGCTGTTATTGGTGACCTTTAAGAGAAAATAGAGACCTGAGTGTAGATGATTACTTTTTTACCTGGGTGATGAAAGGAAGTATAAAATCTTGAAGTAGTGGGTGTATCTAGGGAGACTTTTTATCATGAGATATACTTGAGTGTGTGTATTACTTGAAGATAGAAGGAAGCAGGAGAGGGAGAAATTGAAAATGTAATTAATGTAGCACAGTTATTACAGAAGTAAGAGGGAAGGGGATCAAAAGCTGGGAGTGAGGAATTTCTTTCTCTTGCAAAGGAGAGGAGAAGAGACCGGGTAAGGAAGGCAGTTGAGGTAGCTCATGATATATTAAGATGATCTGAGAATCTCAGTCAAGTAGTTAATGTCAAGGTCATTTTATTATAGGCAGCTAAGTTAGATAAAAATTAATATACAGAGAGGGACTGGGCTGTCAAGAAAATCAGTCAAAAATAAAGATATCAGAATTGTGGCTGGAGGGACATGTGAAGAAAGCCAGGCCTCGAGATAGAGGTGCAATGGCCAGGCCCACATGTCTCCCTAAGTCATAAACAATAACTTGAAATTTTTATGTAATTAGCACCACCTAGTCCAGTAAGTCCAGATAGACCTCAGTTGCCCCCTTGGGTGACCAGAGCGTCTGGACCCATCCTTTTCCAAAAATATCTTTGTTCTTTCCATGTACTCTTGTGTGATTCATTTCCCTATTAGATCAATATGAGCTAAACAGCTTGTAATCCTATAGGTTAATCGCAGTTTGACCTACGTTGCATCCACATTGTGATTTTGCTGTATAAATTACCCTGGCAAAAGACCTCATTGCACTCCACTCAGGACCTCACCTGTCTCTCAGGAGCTATCTCTCAATAAACCTTTCCTTCTCTTAACCTCTACTGTTTCTTAGAATTCATTCTTCAATTTTGGGGGGACACAAACTTGGCACATCTGACATGTAGCAGGTTGGGAATTATATTTCTCCTACATCATTTTGGAGGTTCCACCAAGATCTTCGGAAAGATCTCATTTTTGTTTCATGACATCTAAAATATTTCAATGGGATTCAGGATTGTGACTCAAATCAAGAATTGTCATGTTTTGTTTGTTAGTTACTTATGCCTTATTTTTTGTTTTTTGTTGAAATGGTGACAGATTTACGTGGGCATGGGAAGATTATGGTGTCTTCTAGTCCTGTTTTGTGTATGCTGCATTTGGACTTGCTTCTACCCTAGCTGCTGAATTTACTTATGTTCCTTTCTTGACTTGTTTGGCATTGTGAAATGGCTTCTTGACTTATTTAGGGTTTTGTTTGTTTGTTTGTTTGTTTTTATTGTTGACTTATTTTGGACCACTATTTGGAATGGCTTTTTGAGTTTCTGATTGCTTTGCAGCTTATGCTCTTGTGTCTGAGGCTAGGGGACAGGTTTTGGCAGTTCACTTTTGTTATGAATGGTTGTTATCACTGCCAGTAAATGGTAATATGACTTCCATTCCTTTAGAGACTACATAACCCCCATTCCTGGGTTAGAAGGAAATCGAAATTCATGCTCATCCAGAAAAGAGCACATGAGGGCTTTGGCTGACCCAGTGCCTGGGGAGGGGGTTTCTCCTGGGACCCACAGGACCGACAAGAGAAAGCACCCACTCTGAGACATACTGTGAGAGCCGAACCCAGGGTGACACCAAGGGGAGCTACCTCAAAGAGCACATATGTTTACAAGCCCTAAATAATATAGTTGGAGCACTTCCAGTGTGCCCTTTGATTTTCTTTCTCTTGCTCTCTTTCAAAAAGCTAGAAAGCAGTCACTCAGGTCTCTAGATCATTGGGATCATTGGTTTAGTTTTCACTGGCAATGCTTCCCTTCTTAAACATGGCTGTTACAGTGGAACTCAGTTGTGGCTTGTGTTTTCAAAAACACACTCTGGAATCGGAAATGGGAATTTTCAAAGTAGATGTGCCTGTCATTAAGGGTGGCTAGACCTGTCTTCTGCTCATTCTCTAGATAGCAGCCACCTGCTCTGGAGCAAGGAATGCCCCAAGGGCACATAAAAACCAAGAGGGATTTAAAAAGATCCCTTTTTTCCCCTTGTTATTTTGTGGATGGAAAACCCAATGTCAAATTCTCTTACTCCTTTGGAGTATATTCTTTTTTTTTTTTCTTTTGAGTGCTGTAGATTGAACTCAGGCCTTACACTTGCTAGGCAAGCGCTCTACCCCTGAGCTAGTTCCCCAAACCCTGGAGTATACTCTTAATCACTGAAAATTGTTTGACCCTCACACTCTGAGGAAAAACAGTTGAATATTTTTCTACACCCATGGATTGCCAGCCTATTCCCTAAAGACAAAGTAAAATGCAGAGGGAAGTATTGATTATAATACTATTTTACTGCTGGAGTTGCACTGTAAGAGAGAGAATGAAAAATGGTCAGAGGTACCTTATATTCAGACTTTCTTGACATCAAGAGACAATTCTGACTTGTGTTCAAAGTGTAGGTATAAGCCTTGGGAAAACCAGACACCTCTGGTCCTTAAGGCAATCTGAGGCATTTACCATTACTGAGCCTGAAGTTCCCCTTCCTTGTCCTCCATACCATAAGGACAAGACTCCCAAGTCAACCCTAATTAAAGCCTTTACTGGGCTGTATCCACCTCTCTCTGATTTTGTTAAAGCTCCTCAAGGGCAATAGCCCTTATAGGAGATGGAGGAAAAATTCCACCCTACCTGTATCCATGTGTCCTTTGCTCCCAGCAACCTCAAACAGATCAAACAAGCTCTGGGAAAGCTTTCAGACAATCCTAATAAGTACACTGAGGTCTTTAGGGGACTTACTCAGACTGATACAATAGGCTGAAAAGGTATCATGTTGCTCTTAGGTCAAACATTGGCTTCTAGTGAGAAACAAGCAGCATTACAGGCTGCTATTACATTTGGAGATAAATGTTACATTGTAAATTTTAAAAGTCCTAGAGATAGACAACAAGGGGAACAGCCAGATCCTATGGGAGTTCAGGAAGTTCCTGTGCAAAATGCCTACTGACCCACCAACCAGATGGAAGATTAAAATAGAAAACATTTTCAAGTATGTATCCTTGAAGAGCTGAGGACAAGAACTAAGCCCTTCAATTATTTTAAATTGTCAACTATTAATCAGAAAAAAGATGAGCACTCCCTGAAAACAAAATAGTTGAAATTGCCTTTAACAGTCAAAACAGCACTTTCAGCTATCAGCTGTGGCTATCGAAACAACAACAACAAGAAGTCTGGATTGTTGGCTATTCCAATAAGATAAATCATCAACCCAGTTCCTTTCTTAAAAACAGTTCTTGCTTTTGCTGGTATAAAAGGTTTTTTTCCTTCTGATTCTTATTATAAGAGATCTCTGCTAATCGATGACCTAAAAGAAAAGTTCTGACTAGTCTGTTCATAGTCACAACCCTAAAAACTGTAAAAAGGTTATTATTGTTCAAGTTGGCCAATATATCTGAGAGTGCACTATCCATTTTAAAAATAATTGTTTAGTGTGTTTATGTTTGTCTGTCTCTTTAATGTGTGCTAATAATAGGCTAAAGCACCTGCAACTGCTTTGTTTAAGAAAATAAAACTTTTTGAGCTCAGCAATTTTTTATTTTTATTTTTGTTCTTTTTGAGATTTCCAGGGAAAGATCACTTATATAGGTTTTTACAGTAGCCAAGCTTATTTAAAACATTGACAGATGAATACTGAGGCTTGCATAACACATGCAAATAAAAGCCTTAAAGTTTGAACAGGGCATGGTGGTTCATGCCTGTAATCCCAGCACTCAGGAGGCAGAGGCAGGAGGATCTCCATGAGTTGGAGGTGTGCTTGGGCTACATAGTGAGTTCAAGTCCTGCCTGAACTACCCAGCAAGACCTGTCTCAAAAAGACTTAAAAAAAGGTAAAATACCCAACTAAAAGCCTTAAAATTTGATAACATAAAGGTTACATATGATTTAGAGTAATATATACATCTCTGTGTATTAACTTTAAGTATACATTATCTTCCAAAAGTTCTAAGGTTGGTTTACAGATAAATAAACACTCAAGACATTATCTCAAATGCTTATGGTTCATATAGCTTAACAATGGGCTAATTTAAATCACTTGGTAAGAGGAAAAATGTATTTAAAGTTGGTAACATATTTCCATCCAGGTTTTTAGATAACCAAGATAATATAAAAAATCAGTCTTATAAATGCAATGTTTATTATTCTTTGCATACTACAACTTAAGAGTTTTCCTTGGTCAAAGATAATATATAAACCTTAAAAAATGTTAACTGTTATGATGAGCCATCTAAAATAATTACTTTGACTATAATTAAAAGGTGTAGTTTTCTATGTCTTAAAAAATTTTGGTTTTCTAAAAATATTGAGATGCTCTTGGTGAAACTTACAAAACTAGATTTAAAAGCAAAGGTTTTATATTTTATTAAATTAAGTTTGTTTTGTTCTCATCATTAGGCTTTTGATTACTAAAAAGTGAGCTTTAAGAGTTAAAGAGTATTTGAATGTTAACCTATAAAATGTTTTAAATAATTCATGATTGGTTAAACAACTATTATCTTAGTTTATCCCATTACTTATATATTTGGTCACCTATTTATGTATACATCTAAAAACAAACTATGCCGTGAGTCTAAGCCTTAAAGTTAAATTTATAGAGTTAAGACTATGTACTTTTAACACATACAAAGTAACTAATACTTGCTTTCTTTTATACAATACTGTAAGAGCCCATTTAATGCAGGAGATACATTCTAAGAAGTCCCAGCACTAAATGAAACAGCATTAAAGAGGTCATTCTAACAGGTAAATAGTGGGAATAGGTGAAGCAGAACAGAGAATAAGAAAATTTGTCAATTTTCTTTGTTTTATTACATTATTTATATACATTTTTATTGCTAACTACAATTCTAATTCATAAAACATTCATAAAGATCTAAAAATTTCAAAAAAACTATTTATGTTTTTGATAAGGAAGGTTCATCTTCATTGGAAATTTTTTTCTTGTAATGAAGCCATCTAATGTTGTCTGCCTTTTCCAGTTTGGTTCAGCAAGCAATTGTCGATGGCAAGACATCACGTCAGTGACACTTCGCCTTGCCCTCGAACTTCTTTCAAAGTTTGGATCCTTTAATATAAAGTGATCCATAATTTCTGTTACAGTCAGTAAGCTTTTTTTTTTAAAGAAAATACGTTGAAAGTTCCTTTTGCTCCTCATCTTCAGAAACGTTTACTTTGTCATCTTCGAACATTTGTTCTATTTTTTAAAATTGTCCATATCGTTGAAGTTGATAAATTTAATGCAGTGGCAATATCAATTTGTAAGTCACCCGCATCTAAAAGCATCTGCATTTTAGTTTCTAGTGAAATACTTTTTCATGTAGCTTTACTTTCTTTTTTTTTGTAATCACCCATTTTAAAATTAGAATTAGATAATAGTTATATTTATTATAATAAAATAAAATTTTTTTGTCATTAATTAACTATGACAGAGTAAGTATATATTTGTTGGTCTGGTCTGATTTGTATTGCAATGACAACAAATATGCTGCAAGACCATTGAGATGCCCCGTGAACAAGTTGAGATATCACACATCGCACAGCAGTGAAATCCCAAGTTTTATTGTATTTTTATGTAACCACTTATACACAAACAGCATTAAGTAAAGCAGCATTAAGCTGGGTCTTACTGTATGTGTTTAGACATTAAACATATAAAACGATCAAAATCTGATTTCTCTTTACATTTGATCCTGACATTTAAATTTGAACTACATCTATTGGCTTTGATTAAACAAGCATTTTGAGGTTTTTTTATTTTTTTATTTTATTTTATTTTTTTTTTTTTGGTGCTGCAGAGCAAACTCAGGGTTGTGCGCTTGCTAGGCAAGTGCTTTACCAGTAAGATAAATCCCAAACCCTGCATTTTTGTTATTATATAAATGAGATGCACTTGTTTATTGGGTAATAAGTCTATTTGCAATCATTAACATTGTTTCCTAAACTTCTCAGAGCTGTAAAGATGTCCTTAATTCTTGTTAATACAGTTGCATCTTATAAAATCTGTTAAGGGAGTCTAAAATTTATCTTAAGAGTAAAAACTAAATATATACAAAGACTTCTACATAGCTGCTGTACCAGGCACTGCCATGGTATATGAATCATGGTATATGAAACATCATGGTATATGAAATGGTATGTGTGTGTTTCCCAAATGTACAGGCCTTCAAAGATGCAAAACCAAAATCATTTTATCATATCGGTGCCTTCCAGGTTAAAGTTATCTATGGTGGTAAACTTTTTCGGGCTCAGGCATCTTGCTTTCCCTTACTCATTTTCCAACTACCGGTGATAAAATGTGCATGCCAATTCAATAAGAGATAGCCTGCTAGATGATGTGAATACATTTTCAGGTTGTGCTTGTGTGATTGTTATACAATTGTCTTACAAGAGAGGTACTTAAATACTGTTTAGTCCAGGCAATGTCACTATTAAAAAAAAAAAAGGTTAGACGTTAGTAACCTATAAGAACCTATAAGTACATCTACAGACAAGTACATTCTTCTTAAATGACACTCTATCAAAAGATTACAAATTTAAGTAAAAGTTTCTTTATGTCATTCAATATCATTTAATAAGATAAAGATAACTGACTAAAAAGTTATTCTATACTAAAATGGAGATCTAAAAAACAAATAAAATGGAGATCTAAATGTGTTTCAGAGATTATAATGCCATCTTGCTAAAATGCTGTGCTGCCCTTGATCTCAGACTTTCTCTATAAAACTGTTGGCATTGTACAAAAATTTGACTTCCAAAGTGACCATAATTGATTAAAAAAAAAAAACAGTTCCCTGATCATAGTACATATTTCAATTATTCTCCTGGTCCTTCAATGACTGAGGTTTCGAGACAAGAGCTAAAAAGATAACTAGGCTAAAAGACACCCAATATCCTGGCTCTGGCCCTTCAAGGTCAAGAAGGACCCGGGACGTGAGGGGACATTTTCTACAGGACTCTACAACTTTAGTGAGTCACCCAAACTCTAGAGCAGAGCAATTGTTAGACTCTAGAGGATAGGAGTCAACTAATGTATAGTGTGCTAAAAAAGAGGGTCAACAGAAGACAAAACCATCTCTCATGCTTCCACGGAAAGCCACATGATCAAGCAAGACCGCGACTCATCCTGGTGGCTGACACTCACAGAGGAGCTGAGAGCTTCTTTACTTGTTTCTGAAAGTAATCACTAAAGAGCCTTAGCTGACCTTGATATATAGTAAGCAGCTAATTTTAATGAATACAGGTTCGCTCTAACTTGGTCTTAAACACCCAACAAAAAAAAACAAAAATAATAGCATAATAATAAGGGCTAAACATAAAAAGCAGGATCCAATCACTGGCCCCTGCTGTGTTTCCAGCTACACTGGTAGCTGCCCACTCTTACGGTTCAATGAGGCTGAAAAGCTTCAGTGAAAGCTACAAAAGTTCAGCGAAAGTCTTTAAATTCCTTAGCTAAAATTGTCCTTCAAAACCACCACTGTCCATCTTCTTAAGGATAAAACTAAAGGACTTTATACACTAATAAATGAAATCTTCTGTGTTTAGATAAATAATTCAGATCAGCTAAAAAAAATTTTTTTTAAATATGAGACTTATAGACAACCTCCATTAATAGAGAGATTGAAGAGCCACTTGCTTATTCTCACTATTCCAGTACTTTAAGAGCAGTGTCTGGAGGCGGCTCCTTTCCCCAGTCTGCCTTTCCATTCTAGTGCTCATGCTTTGGTCGTACGTGTGTTAATCTCTTGATAAAGTTTGTTTATTTTCACCTGGAGGTAGCCAAACTCAAAGTCGTCATACAGATAAAACCAACAATAAATATGCCAAACTTCATTTACTGGGGTCCACTAGATCAACCTTGTAAAGGGGGTTCATAACAGCTAAACTACAACATGACTTCTGTCCATGGTCCCTTAGATTAGCCCTCTACGAAAGGTCCCTAATTGTAGTCTCCCCTACACCAACACTTCTCATCTCAAAGCAAGTAGATGAAAACTTCATCCATTCTCTCCTTGCCACAGTTTGGGATATCTTTCCAGAGGGGGAAATATTATAGGCAGCTAAGTTAGGTAAAAATTAATATACAGTCGAAGAGGGACTGGGCTGTCAAAGAAGTCAGTGAAGAATAAAGACATCAGAATTGTGGCTGGAGGGATATGTGAAGAAGGCCAGGCCTACATGCCTCCCTAAGTCATAAACAGTAACTTGGAATTATTCTGCAATGAATACCACCTGGTCCAGTAAGTCCAGATAGGCTTCAGTCGCCCAGGTTGGTGACCAGAGCATCTGGACCCATCCCTTCCCCAAAATGTCTCTGTTCTTTACATGTACCCTTGCTACATGACTTGTTTCCCTATTGAATCAATATTAACTAAGCAGCTATACTTGAAATCCAATAGGTTGGTTGTAGTTTGACCCACATTGTACCCACATTGTGACGTTGCTGAATGAATTACCCCTGACGAAAGGCTTCATTGGTAACCCACTCAGGACCCCTCTTGTCTCTCAGGAGCTATCTCTGAATAAATCTTTCCTACTCTTAACCTCCAGTATTCCTTAAAATTCATTTTTTTAATTTCAGGGGACATAAACTTGGCACATCTTACGTCTGGCAGGTTGGGAGTTATATTTCTTCTATGTCAATTTCTCTAAAGAGGGAGCAAAAAACAGGTCAGGACTTTTGGAAGTGAATAATGTCTGGAATGGTTAAGAGAGAAAGTCACAAGATTGAAAAGCACACCAGTGGGTGAACAGACTTTGAATTAGAATTGGAGGGAATCTCCTATATCATGTAGTTTAATTACTCATTTACAGACACGAGATTGAGATTAAGAGGCCTGCACAGATCACCAACTAGTAAGAGCTAGAGCTAAGATGTGAACCTAGGTCTTTCTAATCCTCTGTCCAGCTCAAGAAAGCAAATGTAATGTTTTCTTTCTGAGCTATCCAATGGGTGAGACTTTCCCGTGTAGCCAAGATAGAACGGGGCAAAACCCAGTAATAGTCTTCTTGCAAATGTCAGCACTCTCCAAATCCTACATGTTGGCTGCTCTCTCTCTCTCTCTCTCTTTCTGAGAGTCAACTTAATAGACAGCCCTTTATCTAGAATATTGGAAAGCCAAATACAGGCTTTCAAAAAACAGTTGGAAGGCTTTTACCTTAATCAGCGAGACAATACTCACCAAAAGAGCTTCCTCCCTTTCCATCAGTATGAAAGAGGTTTAACAAATATCGGAAACTGTCTAAGATGACCAATATTAGGGACACAGCTAAACAAATGGTGATCCGTCAACCACACATAATCTGCAGTCATTAAGATATCTACAATCACTGTAGAAACAAAAACATTCTTAGGTTATAATTGTTAGAGAAAACAAATTCAAAGTTTGTATACTGTAATTGGAAATATATATATAAAAATAATTTATTCTCATCGATATTAACATTCAGAAAGGGAAAACTGGGTGGAATTATAGATGTTATGATTTTTAAATATTTATTGTTGCTATATCATCTATTCAAATAAACATTTGAATAGATAAATATGTCCTCTGGAAAAGCAATACTTATTTTCATGGTTGCTGGAAGCGAATGCTTTCTACTGTTAAACAAACTGAAATGAAGGCACAGAGGGGAATCCTAGTCCTTTGAAATGATCAACTTCAGCACGAAAGCCAAGCCAATCGCCAGCAACAAGTCTCCCGGCTGTCACAGATACATTTTTGGAGCACCTCTCCTTTAGCAACACCCCTATTTTCCCCCTTTCCCTCCTCCAGGATTAGAAGCAGATGAGAGGAGCTGGTAGATCTGGAAGGGTGGCCCAGGGACAGAAGAGATTCTGATACTAGGCTCGTAGGGGTTAGGATAGCACTTGCTTCACTTATTTACTGCTTTAGCAAAACTTTGTTTTTGTTTTTTGGTTTTTGATTTTGGTTTTGTTTTGTTTTGGTTTTTTTTTTTTTTTTTCCCAGAGGGAGGTGCTGGCAATCGAACTCAGGGCCTTGCTAAAAAAAAAAAAAACAAAAAACTGTTTTTTAAGTGGGTTTGGTAGCACATATCTGTAATCTTAGTACTCTGCAAGGCTGAGACAGGAAGATCACAAGTTTGAGCTCAGCCTACGCAACTTAGCAAGACCCTGTCTCAAAGTAAAAAATGAAGAAAGAGCTAGAATGTAGCTCCGTAGGAAGGCTCTGGGTTCATTCCCCAGTACTGTCACTGGGCTGGGTCTGAGGGTTCCCAAGGCTGAGATCAGGAACTTCACTCACCCTTTTAAAATAAGTTTGCAGTTTTGCTGACTCCCGTCGTGCAAAAAGAATTGTCAGGACACATCAGTAAAAGAGACATGAGAAGGATTTCTTAGAGGTTGATATAAGATGCACTCAAGAGCAGAGTGGGGGTGCTCAGAGAAATGAGGCACACTACAAGCTGGAGTAGGGCACATTTAAAGGCTGTCTTCAAGATGGGCCATCTAGGACATGTACTGTCACTGTCTGCCAGGTCACAGTGTAAGCCATCTGTATGCGTGTGAAGTGGAGATCTGTGTTTGAAGTTAAGACACGCTGCCTCCAATGTCGATGCTTCTTGGGGTGGAGGAGAGGGCAGTTTGCAGGTGGAAAGTGTCTAATGCCCGGGAATGTAGAGGTGGTTGTAAAGGGGCCTTTAGGAATTTAACACTAGTCTCTGTAAGAATGGAAGGAGGGGCTCACATGCTACGCTGGCCTCCAGAAGCAGGAAAAGAGCTTATCTTGAAGCTGCAGTGTTTCTTAAAGTAAAATTTTAAAATCTCAATTTCTTTGCCTCCTTCCTACCTAGCTTTATTTCTTCTATCCTACCTCAATACCACAAAAAAGTTAGACTTGATTTAACCAACTATAGTCCGTGAAAGGAAAAAAAGGGGGCACTATTTATATCTGTAATCCCATCACTGAACACAATAGTTTTCATGTATCTATTTTAGTGTTTTTTTACCTCAAGATATTGTTTTATTGAGTTGCATTGAAAATGTGTGATTTTTGTGTTCTATTTTTGTTCCAACATTATTGTTTTTAGGCTTTTCTATACTTATTGCACTCCTCAGAATTATTATTTTTATTGCCTATATAATATTCCATCTGATTTCTGTGTCTTATTCACTTAACCATCCTGATTGTGTTGGACATTTGGCTATTACTGGGGGGGGGTTATTTTCAAGATTATGCAAAACAACATTGTAAAGTGTATTTGTATATATGGGTTTACCCAAATTATTTTGAATGATGACCTCAATGACAAATTTCTAAGTGTGGAATTGCTATGTGAAAGGTCATGTTTATCTCATGACTTCTGATATATATTGTCAAATTGCCCTTCAAAAGAATTGTCCTAATTCATCTTGCTGTTGGAACAGTATGAGATGTTCCAATTTTCTCTCTCCAATCCAAAATAATGTGTGCTTAACATCTTTTGCTGCTTTAATAAGTATAAAGTGGTATTTTATTATTGTTCTTTGGTATCACAATGGTTGAATGTGTTACATCACATCTAAAAACCAGAAGAAATCTTGGATCTGGGATTGACTGGTGGCTTCCCATAACTAATTCAGCGATTTTCAAAAGAACTATTATTTTTGTGTTGGAGAGTATGAATCGTCTGTTTCATGCCTTTTCCAGCTGTCTAATGATGTGTGTTGTTGCTGGAAAACAGAGGAAGGTAAAGGAGGTAACTTTAAAAAAGCATAGTAGTGCATATCTGTAATCCCTGCACTCAGGAGGCTGAGGCAGAAGGATCACTGTCAGTTAGAGGCCAGCCTGGGCTACATGGTGAGTTCAAGGCCAGCCTGAACTACACAGCGAGATTCTGTCTCAAAACGAAACAAAAAGGGGGTCAGGCTATCCCCTGCCATACATTGCTCTTCCACACTGTGTGAGAGATGCAAGGATGCCAAGCATGGACAAGCTAGTCAGTGAAGGTCAGAGTGAAAGGGGAAGCTGGAGAGTACTGCTGGAGCATGGAGAAAACCATCGATGAAAACCGCTGGCTTGATTTGGCTTTCTGTACCTCTACTGGTTTTCAGGCATACATAAAACTCAAAGGTATACACATAACTCAAAGGCGCTTCATAGAAAATCAGTTACACAGTACTGTATGTGAAGTGCTAGAAAAATTGGCAGCATGCTTCACAATCCTCCCCAATGTGTTCCTGAAGTTTCCCAGTGAGCCTGTTCTGGGGGATTGTATTTACTTGTACTTTGTTGCCAGGCATGAATCAAGGTGTTGGATTTCAACCAGATGTCCTGCGCTGGGCTCCGTGCGATAGAGTAGCAAAGGGAAACATGTGTTTTCCTTTACCCGAACCTTCTCAGGCCATCACCAGCTGCTTTCAGTCTCATGGGTGGATCTCTCCACTTGTCAGATCTCCTAGCTCCCGAGGCTTTGGAAAAGCCACCCTTGATTTCTTTAATCCATCTTGGGCATTGCTAATTCTCTTTTTAGTGTCAAATTACACTTGCAGTGGTTTTGTTAGGCCAGCCCCTAGGCTGCCTTCCTAAACCTGGGCCCCAAGGGTTATGGAGCCCGCTGACCTAAAAGCAGTCTGATTCCAGCAGTTATTTTTCATGTCAAGGAAAATTGTGAAAGACTGAATGGGCAAAAATATTACTGGATGTTCTCACTTGTGCACTATTCAGGGTTATCTGTGGTTTTCATTGGCTTTGAACTATTTCACAATTTATAGGTTGCAGAAAGCTGAGAATAATGCAAAATACTCTTATCTATAGGAATGCAAAGGGAGTCTGTCTGGTGCAGTAACAATTGGTTACTGTCCCGTGAATATGGACCAGTTTCGCCTGTATTTGAAAATTCATTTCAGTATTCTTAATTGCCGTAGGAGTACATTTTTTGGGCTAGACGTGTGCCTGTAATCCCAGCACTTGGGAGGCTGAGGCAGGAGGATTGCTGTGAGTTTAAGGCCAGCCGGCTACTTAGTTTAAGCCCAACCTAAACTGCAAAGTGAGACCCTGTCTCAGACACAGAAAAAGGAGTAGATTTGCTTTGAACTGATTGTAATATCTTTCTGTTCATCTCATTAACCACTGAGTTAAATTTTCCCAAGTGTATTTCTTTTTTATTTGCATGATTTTACCTTTAAAAATTTACCCTTTAACATTAGATCACCTTTTGTAGGGGCTTGTATATCTAGGCCCAAATGAATCTTTCTTTAGGCAGTTTTTTTCTGAACTGGAAGCATTCGGCTCTGTTCACCATGAGATTTTCAGTTTAACTAGGTTTTTTTTTTCTTTAGAAGGATTCAAAATGACAAATATATTAGCTATAATTTCAACTAAGGTTTCCTCCCATTAGATCGTCTCAGAATTCTGTTCTCCAGCTTCCCCAAAAGGCATTTTTGGAAGCAGCAACTGACTTTGACAGCAAGAATCTACAGAAAGAAGCTCTTGACTTGTCCAGAGTAGGTCTGATCGCCCCCTTTTCAGGCTGGGGTTTCTCCTGGGTCAAGTGGTAGTTTGCCAGTGAATTTTGACCTTTCTAAAACTGCAGTTCTTTGTAGAAATGATTTGTACTAGAAACGTTTTATTTCTCCCTCAAGTTTCAACATTTGAAGAATACATTTAGGTGGCAGTTTGGCAGCTGTTTCTTTGAAAATAAGTTTTGCTAATTAAAGAATCACAGTGGTGAGTTGCACAGAGTCTTTTGGTGGCGGGGTTCTGAAAGAGTTAAGGTAAAATGAGGATTTGTGCGCCCAACCAGTTGGATATAGGAATGGGCCTGGGTAAATGGAGAAGCACTTCAAGGCAAAGGACAAACCAGGAAAATATTAGGGTCTGGTGGGGAATGGAAGTGGGAGTCAGAAGCTAGACTGAGGATTTCTAGTCAACTTCTTGTTTCATCCTTTTGGCTCAGCAGAAATAAAACAAAAGTAATTCGTGTGTTCTGAAAATGCTCTAAGATTGTCAGGAATGGATAGCCAAGTTAGTGTAGGGAGGGGGATGCTAAAGGAGGGAAGAGCAGTTGTTTCTATTCTGGCTCATTCATCAATTTAAAAGCATGATTCTTGACCATTCCGAGCCTCGGTTTGTTCTTTTGAAAACTAAGTTGGACTAAGTGGCCTCCAAAGGGCCTTTGAGTCCTGACCTCTTTAGTCAGCTACAGAAACTGAGAAAACAAAACGATTATGCATTTCAGAGCTCTAGGGGTTAAACAAAGCTGAACTGTATTAAACTTGGCACAGCGACACCTGGCCTTCCGGGGCTAAGACCTGCGGGCCCAAGGGCCCAAGTTCTCTTGTGCAGTAGCGACACTTCGGTCACATAACCTCTGCAGGTTCCCAGATCCTTCTCTCTCAGCAGCCAGCTTCCTTTCTCAAGCAGTTTGGCACATTCCTGAGAGCAGCTTCTTTCCCTCAGGCGTGGATTTAGCTTCTCAACTCCTACTTCTATGGATCCTGTTTTCTGTTGCTAGGCAAAGCTTAGCTTTAAGTCTACTTGCCGAAGAATCGGTTTGTGGAAGCTTACTCTTCAGTGATCATTGATGGAAAACATATTTGAGTCAAGCAAAGCTTGTGTTCCTAGTGTGAACTGGATATAGCTTCTCATAGGAAAGCCAAAGTCCCTAAATTGATTGAGCTGAACTTTATGAAAAGAAGAACTGTGATAGGTCTACGGCATGCTGGGATTTGCCTCCTGCATATTCATTAAGTCACACCAAATACACAAGTTCTGTGGTTATGAATGCCTATAGCTGGTACTCAAAACCTCTTTGAAATGTAGATGGATGGTGAATAAAGTAACAAATGGACAAATGAAAGAATCAATATAAGGCCCTCTGGGAAGCTCTTGCCAAAACTATTCATTATTTTCCCAGGGTCTCACGCATGCTACACAAGTTCTTTACCACCAAACCCCATCCCTATGCCCTACCAAGACTATTTTGTGGTAGCAATTTACAGACCCCCTCTGTCACCAGCACTCTTTCTTCTTGACTCCACCTAATAATGTCTTTATTTTCTGGGTCTCTATTTTCTGCTGCTTGAGTTTTCTTATTAAGTTCCATGATTTCGGAGCTCTAATTTGGTTTGCCTACAGTCTCAGAGGCTGTAAAATCAGATTGGGATGAGAAAAAGTTGCTGCTGATATAGAAGAAATCTAACTCCCAATCTGCTAGACGTTAAATGAGCCAAGTTTGTGTCCCCTGAAATCAAAGAATGAATTCTAAGGGACAATGGAGGTTAAGAGTGGGAAGGATTTATTGAGAAATAGCTACTGAGAGATAGGAGGGGTCCCAAAAGTGGGTTGCCACCGAGGCCCTTTGTCAGGGGTAATTTATACAGCAAAGTCACAAAGTGAGCGCAGCGTGGATCAAATTGCAATCAATTTATAGGATTACACATATAGCTGCTTAGCTGATATTGAGCCAGTAGAGAAGCAAGTCAAGTAACAAGGATACATGGCAAAAACAAAGGCATTTTGGGGAAAGGATGGGTCCGGATGTTCTGGTCACCTACCTGGGTGACTAATGTCTATCTGGACTTTCCCGGACCAGGTGGTACCAATCACAGTACAATCTCAAGTTACTCTTTGTCCCTCACTGAGGCATGTAGGCCTGGTCATTACATCTGTATCATTAGGCCTGGCCTTCGATGGATGCGCTTTCAGCCATGGTTGTGGCGTGTTCTCGTCTTCTGCACTGACTCCCTCAAGGGCCCAGCCCTGTCTGACTGCCTATTAATTTCTATCTAATTTAGTTGCCTATAATACTACCACATAACAGATTTCAGCTTAAACATTACAGAAAGCGCTTTATGCCTTGGCTTCTCGAATGTTCATTACAATGTCCTGAAAAACACAGGGACTTTGCAAGCAGGACAGATATGGATTGGAATCATAGTGCCACCGTTTATTAGCTGGGGGATGTCAGACACATCGACTCACTTTTCTTTAAGTTTGTCTTTGAAAAAAAAACATATAGGAAAATGAGCAATTTACTTTTAAGCTTGTTTCTGAAAATCAAATGAGATCAACATGTAATTTTACCAAGCATAGAAGGTGCTCAATACAAGGTAGATATTACCTTAATGTCTTATATTTCTGTGACCCTTTCATTTTGCAAGACCTCCCAGACTTTCTCTTATTCTAGCTAATTCTATCAAATATATATATAATTTATATTTCATATACAGAGTCTGTCAAAAATGTGTACTTCAGGAAAAGAAAAATTTGTATAAATATTTTAATACTAAATTTATTGAGGCATCATGCGATTAATATAAATTATCTCCTTTGGCCTCTACAATTACAAGAGGTGCTCAAAGTGGTGGCCATTAGCTTCCGATATATATAATCAGTGCTCTAAAACTCAAGTTCACCTTTGAAACTCATCTTCAGATAGCAAATGTTCACCTTGGACATTGACTTCTACAGTTCCCACCTTCCCAAGAACCAGACTGAAACCCTACAGAGCTCTTTCCTGGGCTTTTACTCAGCAAGTACTAAATGGCTAGGAAGGGTGCTTAAATTCTGACAATAGGCTATCTTTTGAGCATTTCTTAGCCTAAGACTGCTAGATTTCTCAGTATTTTTAAGGCAAGCCTTTGAGTTGGGGACAATTTGCATCTTTTGTTCAAAGTTTGGAGATCTGGAACTTGGTAAGACAGAGCACTTCCCAACTGTAAAGAGTGTGCCTCTGAATATGGCCCAGCCTAAAGTTATAGTGGGAGGAGGGACAAGGTCACTTAAGGACACGTTTCTGTGATAGTGTATTTGTGAAAAACAAAGTTCTTATTAAAACAAAAGAAGGTGTTCTAATTGCACATCGTATGAAATCTTTGCTTTGCCTACCAGTGTGTTCTCAGCTCTTGTCATTGTGCCTGGTACACACCTGAATTGTGGTCAGATGAATGTGATACTGAAAACACCCAAAACCAACAATAGTAATCCAGCTGGGAAAAGCTGGGGTGAGTCTGGGATAATTATTGTGATCCCAAATTCTTCTAAACCCTTTTCATAGAACCAAGATGGGATCCTGGAGAGCGGCTGACCTCCCAGGACTCAGATCCTTGGTATGTGCTCCGTATTTCTCAGGACCAGGAAGTACAGACTGTGGGCACAATCAATGCACTATTTAGCCAGATCAACCAGGCAAATGTAAGTGCGGTGTATAAATATGACAGATTTAGTAAAGAAAGGAACCCCAGACTAAGACTGTGTGACAGTGGGTAAGTCATTTTACTTGAGTGTCAGTTTCTTCCCCTGTTAAATGATGTCAGATGTCCACTCTACTTATCACATTGCTGTTCGGAGGATGTGAGAACCTGTAAAAACACTACTAAAAAGTCTCTTGGAGTCTTACTCTACCCATTACTGAATCTGTGATCTCACTGTGGTCCTGATATGACAGGCAGCGTGGCTCTGTGTAATATGTAGTATGTATTTTCAGGCTACTTGGTGACCCAAATGATAGAGTCGACAGACATCACAGGGGACACAGATGCAAATGACATTCTGCCAGCAACAAGGTTTTCTATTTCCGAATGAAAAATTCCTCTCATGAAGTGAGAGTCTCCCCATGTGCTCAGCCACCTGCCAGTAGCCAAAGACTTTATTGCGAAATGAATATGCTGCGTTGTGCCTCTTGCTCCCTTACAGCAAGAATAAGCTCTATCTCCTTATCATTGTTTCGTGGATTCCTGCAAACATTTCTATGCCAGTCATGACTGTAGTCATTTCTTACAGCAAGTAAAAGGTCTGCTGTTCTTCCCCTTTGTTGATGTGTGTTTTAAAAACATATTCTAAATATCCTGGCAGCTCCGCTTATATAAATGTGCTCAGCATTTTATTTTACTTAGCTTTCCACCTAGAGCGTCTGTCTTCTGTCAAACCCAAGCTCTTTCTGCCTTCAAAACCCTGCTTAAAATTCATCTGTGCAGAGTCTTTAATCCATTAACAAAGATTTGGTAAGCCCCGCCTGAGGTAGGCCTCTGGTAGGGGCTAAGACAGGGTCTTGTCCTTCAAGGAGACTTAGTGATAAGCTGGGGAAATGAGATCCTTGCACAGAACAGGTAAGAATTAGCAATCATAAGGGCCATGCTCACAGTGCCAGAGAACTCGTTCAGGCAGGATGGCCTGGTGGAGTACTCCATGGAAGGGTGGTGTCAGGAAGGGGGAACGAGCTAGGCCTTTCAGAACGCTTAAGACAATGGAAACGCTAACTCTCCTGATTTGATCAGTACACAAAGGATACATGCATGTATCAAATTATCACCTTGTATCCCCAAAATGTCCAATTAAAATAGCAATAATCAGCTAAAAATATAAAAAGAGATTTTAAAAAGAAAACTGTGCCAATTTCAAATAGGCAAAGAGGAAGAGAAAGGAAATTGGAAAGGGAAGGGGAGTAATGGCAGCAAAAGGCAAAGAGGCAGGAATATAGTCATTTGGTCCCGAGCAGTGAGAATCCCAGTTATACGGAGGTGGCCCTTTGCAGAGGCCTAGCAGCAGCACAGCCAGAAAGGCAAATCAGGGCTGACTGGAAGACCTTGGATGGCAAGCTAAGGAGTAAGGATACTGTTCTGTGGTCCGTGGGAAGTTGTTAAGGATTACAGTACAAGGGCGTGACTTGATGGGAACCAGATTGAAGCACATTTATTGAATCATAGTATGCACGGTGGTCTTGGAGTCAGGGCAAAAGGGTGGTGGGAGCAGCAGGCAGAAAGGAGGCAGAAAACCCCTCACTTGCAACTGGTTTATCCTCCTGCCACTCCAGGCTTCTCACAGTCTCTAGATGTCTAGTCCTATGAAGCTGCATTTGAGCTCCATCATTCAGTAGCTTGGAGGTGAGCCGTGGACAAGACATGGGACTTTTAAGTCTGTCAGATCTAGATTTAAGTTCATCTGGTACCACTTAGTTGCTATGTGAATTGGGGCCAGTCATTTAACCTCTCCGATCCTCAGTTTCCTCATAGGTAAAACATGGGTAACACTAAACTCACACGGAAGTTAATGAGAAAGGCTGGTACATGAGAGATAAATATTCAGCCAACGTTTCTTTCCGTCATTCCTCTCTCTACTAGTTATCTGCATGACCCACGTATAGCTTTCTCTGGGGGAGCTGCAATGGAAAATCAGATGTTGTCCTTTCCTGCTTTATTATTCTGGAAGAAAACTCCTCGCCTATCCAGTAACATATCGAACGACTTCTTCTTTCTCTGTCCTCTTACTTGAGGAGAAGAATCCCTTCACTCCACCAGCAAACATTATTGAAACCCTATTATGTGTCAGGCACTGTTCTTGGTCTAGTACATAAAGCAGTAAACAAAAACAGACGAAAGGGGTTAGGGATTTAGTTCAAGTTGTAGAGCACTTGCCTAGCAAGCAGAAGGCCCTGAGTTCGATCCCCAGCAGCCAAAAATAAAAAGACGAAAATATTTGCCCTCAGCTGGCACAGTGGCACATGCCCATAATCCAGCTACTCAGGAAACTGAGGCAGGAAGACTGAATGTTTGTGGCCAGCTTACGCAAAATAGTAAGACTCTGCCTCAAAATAAAGAGGACTGAGGACGTAGCTCAGTGGTAGAGTGTGCTCAGGGATTCAGTTTCAATCAATCAGCACACCAGCATAGCAAAAAAAAATTCTCCCCTCATGGAACTGATATTCTACTTGCGGCTATAGAGGAGTCTCACAGGAAATGAACAAATATACAATATGCCAGATAGAAATAGGTGATAAGAAGAAGGTACAGCAAAGTGAAGGGACAGAAAGTGATGAGAACTTAGTTTATTTATTAGGTGACAGTTAAGAAGAAACCTAGAGGAAATAAGAGAGAAGCTACGTCGCTATCTAGGAGAATAGTATTGTAGGAAAGAGAAAACCAAAATGCCCTGTATGTTCAAGGAATAACCGAGAGACTAGTGCATCCAGAACAGAGTAAGTAAGGAGAGAAACAGTTGGGGAGCATCCCAGGGAGGCGGCTTGAAATCAGGTAGGCCAAGGTGAGGACTCCTGGAGAGATGGAGAGCTATGGGGGACAGGAAGCAAAGGAGGGACAGGCCAACTTCATATTTTAAGGGATTGCTTCTGAGGCTGGGGATTTAGCTCCATGGTAGAGTGTTTGCCTAGCAACTGCAAGGCCCTGAGTTCGATCCCCAGCACCCCCCCGGAAAGAGACTGCTTCTGACCACCAGGTAAGGAACAGGCTACAAGGCGGCAAGGACAAAACATGGTGACTTAGTAAAGGCTACAGAAACCCAGTAGTCATCCAGGTGAGAGGGCATGGGGATTTGGACCAGGGTTGTCTCTGGACGGGATCTGAGGAGGGTCCCAAAGTAGAGGTACATAACCTAAATGACTCATCCTGTAGAATTACGTTGCAGGCTGACTGACTTGGGTTGTGGAAAAGGAATTTTCAGGACTTGTCAGTAAGAGGCATGGGAAAAATTTACTATATTAGGCAGAAATTTTAAAATACACACTCAAGAGTGGAGTGTAGGCATTTGGAGAAAGAGGCTGTATTATGATCTGGAGTTTGGTACATTTGTGTGGTTTTGGGAGTGTCTTCAAGATGGCCCGTCTAGGATATATATTCCTACTCTCAGTCAGGCTACCCATCTATGCTAGAATGGAAACTATTTCTATGTGTTTGAAATCGAGATGTGCTGCCCACTAACATCACTGCTCCCTTAAGGATGGACATCTTAAGGATGATGAAATATAATTTACAGCACCCAATTTACAGGCTTATTGTGTCTCTAAGATCCCTTTCCAGACATTTTTGTTGTTTTGTTTTATTTGGTTGAGACAGGGTCTCACTATATAGCTCAGGCTGGCCTTGAACTCTCTATGTGACACAAGCTGGCCTAGAATTCATGGCGATCCTCCTGCCTCGGCTTCCCAAGTGCTGGGATTGCAGTCATGCACCACCACGCCTGATGCAGCTGCAGTTTTCCTTAAAAGTACAATTTTAAAATTCTGAATTTCCTTATGTCTACCTGTGTTTATTTCTTCTATCCTACCTTCGGGTGGTGACAGAGAAGTGAGGAGAAGTTGTCAGCTTCTGGGTATACTTTAAAGACACAACTGATGGCATTCACTACAGATTAGATGTGAGGTGTTTGAGAAATCTTTGAGGAAATGTTTGAGAAAGCTTTTGGCCTGAGTGATAGGGAGACAGAGTTGTGATTTGTGGAGATGCAGAAGACCCAGGGCTGAACAAAATTTGGAGGGAAGAGCTTTGGTTTTCACTGTGTTGAGTTTGAGATGTCCATTAGACAATCGAGTGAAAATAGAGAGGAAGTTGGATATATGCCACAATCAGTCAGGGGAGAGTGGTAAGAACACATAGGTCCCATCTCAATTTTAAGAATGCGAAAAGGGGCACCACTGACTTGAGGGAGCAGCCCTGCACTAGACACACATTGTCCCCCACCCCAGGCAAGGGGGTGACCATCCATGAACTCCAACCAGGTCTGCATTTTGCTTCCCCTCGGCATGAGGCAGCAGAGGCTAGGATTCATGAACCTGACTCTCGATGAAGACAACACCTGGGGATAGAAGGGAGCAACCATACCCAGTGAGTGGTGACATTAAGTCTAACAGTCCGCTTGAACCACTGCCCAGCAGCCTACATCCAGTAGAGAACAAAGAGCTGATCAAGTTTCCAATCTACCAATGAGTACAAGGACACACCTTGGCTTGGATGGTAGCCACAGTCTAAGGGGAACAAACAGAGGGGCCTCTGGTGCAGGCAAGATATCTCAAAAAATGGTAGGCCCTAAAGCTAGGTGGAAAAAATCATGACTGGCTGGATCCCAAGAGTGCAGATTTTGGAAAGAAGCCACTCATCCAAAAACACAGGAATTTTTTTTTTTCTTTGATGCAATCTTTTTTTTTTTTTAACTTTTAAAAATTATTATTTTTCCTTTTAGGGTCTTAGGGTTTCTTCTCCCTTTTTTCTCTTTTAGTTACTTTTCTCCATTTTCTCTTTTACCTTTTTGACTTATTTTGTCTTCCTTCTTATTTTTCTTTCATTTCCAGTATTTTGCTCTTTTTATCTTTTTCTGGTTCATTCTTTTCTGTAACTGTTCTCTAACAATATTAATTTCTTTTTATTCTTCAATAAGACATCCTCTCTCTTCCTTCTCATAACCCGTTGATTCATTTTTCAAGATATTGTAAGATATTGCAAAAAAAAAATCCATCCATGACAGCGCAAAGAAAAATTAAATACTTAGGAATTAACCTAAGGAAGTGAAAAAGCTCTACCATGAATAATACTCTGAAAAAGGAAATTGAAAAGGACAGCAGAAAATGGAAAAATATCCCCTGTTTCTGGATAGGCAGAATCAATATAACGAAAATAGTCATGCTTCCAAAAATGATATGCAGCTTTAACACAATCCCAATCCAAAAAACAAGTGCATTCTTCACAGAACTGGAGAAAACAATCCTAAAATTCATATGGAAACAGAAGAGACCCATAATAGCAAAAGCAATCCTGGGTAAGAACAAAGTGGGAGGCATCACAATTCTGGATTTGACATTGTATTACAAAGCTACTGTGATTAAAAAAAAAAAAAAGAATAGTACAGGCACAAAAACAGACTTGAGGATCAATGGAACAGAATAGAGGATGCACAAACAACCTCAAGAAGTTATCTTTGACAAAGGGGCTGAAAACCTACACTAGAGGAAAGATAACTTCTTTAATAAATGGTGTTCTGAAAACTGGCTCTCCACATGAGGAAGAGTGAATCTGGTCTAGATGGTGAACCTTTTAGAGCTCTCAATGATACAAGCAACCTGCCGTGGCACACGTGCCATGAGTTTGCCACCACTGGTCTGGAGCCTATCTCTCACCAGTTACTAAACTAAAATAAAAATGGATGACAGAACTAAATGTTAAAACAGAAACACTTAACCTGCAGGAAGATAAAATAGGTAAAACTCTTGAAGACATAGGTGTAGGTGAAGGCTTTCTGAACAGAACTCTGGTAGCATAGAAAATAATACCAAGAATCAACAAATGGGCTCAGATCAAATTAAAAACCTTCTGCACAGCAAAGGAAACAACATACAGAGTGAAAAGACAACCAATATAATGGGGAAACTTTTTACAAGCTATTTCTCAGAGGACTAAATCTAGAATGTATAAATAATTCAAAAACTTGGAGGGCTACGACACTTCAGCCTGGGTGGGGAGGGGGCAACGTTGAGATGAGAGCGGCAGCATCAGAGGCAGACTGCACTCACTTTGTGGGCAACCTTGAAATTAAAGTGACAGGGGAGCTGGTTTTGAATTGTCCTGGCAGGTTGGGCCAGTAATACGGGTGAAAATTCCAAAAGATGAGAATGGTAAACAAAAGCAATTTGCATGTGTGAATTTCAAACACGAAGTATATGTTCCTTATGCAATGAATCTACTTAATAGAATCAAAGTTTTTGGAAGGTCCATCAAAATGCAGTTTAGATCTGTAAGTAGTTATGCCTTGTGCACAGGATGTCGGTTTATCATACCCCCAGGATCGTGTTGGAAAGTCGAGCCCTACTTCCACCTCTCTTAGCAGCAGATACAAAAGGACTGTGGATAACATACCACCATCATCACAGAAGGTTCAGAGATGGTTCTCTTCTCCAGAAAATTATCAGAGACAAGCAGTGATGAACAGTGCTTTGAGACAGACGCCATATGGTGGGAAATTTGGCCCTCTACATATAGATCAACCAGGATTTTCACCATCAATTCAGTCACACAATCATACTTTTAACCAGTTTTCAAACTCCCAGTGGCACCTGAATACACCACCGTCAGAGTGTAAAATCCAAATTCTCATCCCTACCCAGCAGAAGGACACTATAGCCGAGAGCAGAGTTACACTGGTCATGGGTCTGGCCACCGTTACAGAGGGAGCAGAGAAGATGTCTTCCGTGGAGACAGGAATCACGATGGCTGGAGCCATGACTATGATAACAGAAGGGACAGCAGTAGATGGCAAGTGGCGCTCATCTCGACACTAGCAAGTTTTGAAAGGGCATTGTTTGATAGGGCCATTTTAGGCTCTTTTGACTAAGTTGCCAGATTTGTTTTTTTAAAAAACCTACAGGGACTGAGGATTTAGCTCAGCGGTTAGAGTGCTTGCCTAGGAAGCACAGGCCCCGAGTTCAAGCCCCAGACCAAAAAAAACCCAAAACTACAGCTGAGTTTAATACTGAAATGAGAAGAATTGTGGTCCCAATTTCATTTCATTAATAACTTTTCATCCCAGGGTTTTAAGGAGACGAAAGAGTTTTATGCAAAAGAAAGTGCCACCATCCCTAATCATTTAGACAACTTCTCAAGGATGGATTGTATACCAAGCATGATTTAAAAAAAAACGATGTTTAGATTTTGAGAAAAAATTTTATGGTAAAACACACATTGCTATAATGCCATAAAGTGTCTTTTACTATAACAAGTTTTAAAAATCTAGACAGTCTCGTATACTTTGAGTAGACTTCATAGGTGGGTTGTATTATAAAGCAAATATTTTAACTTTTTGTACTGCAGGAAATTTCATGTTAAGTGAATCCAATTTCAGTGTGTACAATAGGAAGTCCAAGTGGATCATCTCAAACGGCTATCTGTATTTTGTTAGTAAATCACAAAGTATAATTTTTTAGTGATTTGTTTCATTAACAGTTTCAGAAAGTTATTGGTTGTTTGGGGATAAGTTATTTTGGTTAACTTAGAGAATTTAAGTATAAAATCTGTGACATACTCTTTGTAGCTTTACCCTATACAAGTATAAATCTGCACATGCTATTTCATTACAAAATTTTAGAAATTTTTCATTAAATCACATTCAGTGTATGACTGCTCACTTAGGAAGTTAAGTATCTGTATGTGAAATATCTCTATATGTATATTTTTACATGGAAAATTATAGTATTAATGTAAATCCCACTTTTCAGGAAGAACAAAAGTATCAATGCATACTCAGATAAAATGGTAAAGTGTTTCACTGAAAGTTTTCTTTTTGGGAAAAAAAATTCATGAAATCTTAAGTGCTGCCTCTCTTACTCAAACTTTAGAAATTTTAACATTTTCCAAATTCCCAAGACATGTGTACAAAAGACACATTTTATTATGGGGATTGTACAAGTTGATTTTTGTGTGAACATTGGAAAGAATTTAATGTTAACATTTTTCTGCTTTTAAAATTTTAAAATCTTAACAAAACTTTTAAGTATCAAAATACTATTTCCTTTTCATTGTAGAATTATTTATAAAATTCATTCCTTGAGCTAGATGTGGTGGTGCATGCTTGTAATCCAAGCACTCAGAAGGTTGAGGCAGGTGAATCACCACAAGTTTGAGGCCAGCCTGGACTACATGGCAAGACCCTGTCTTGAAAAACCAAAAAAAAAAAAAAAATCATTCCTTGATAAATCTGGGTCCTTTTAAAATACTAATCATACCATATATGCTATTACTTTTTAATATATTAAAAACATTAAAAGGATAAAAAAAGAAAAAAACCCCAAAATTAGACACCCCCAAATAAAAGACTCAATCAAAAATGGACAAGTGAAACACATTTTTGCCAGGAAGATGGCAAAGCAATAAACAGCAGCAGGCTGCCTCCCCCATAGCTTCAGAATCCAGATACTGGAATAAAACAACTTGGGGAAGAAAAGAAGAAGGAAGGTGAATCCCTAGAATCCAAGAAGGATCTGGAGGAGAATTGGAGCCCATGGGGAAAGTGAAGAGAAACAGGGAAAGTAAAGAGACAGACCTCAATGCACAAAAAGGTGGTAGCAAACTGCACTTTCTCCCTGACTCTGGGTTGTGACCTGAGAAAGAAGACTAAAATCCACAGCTACGATGGGGGAGGGGGATTCCAGAGGCTCCCATGGCAGGTGATTCCAGAGGCCTCCACAGAGAAGGGCACCAGTGGAGTGGATGCTATGAACTACAACAACTAGTGAGTGACTCCAGTCCAGTGACTGCCATGTCCCCTGGAGAGGGGACTTGGCTAGATGCCATTTTAGGGAGGGACCAACTGAACCCAGGACTCAGAGCAGCAGTGGGTTAGCTTTCCTCTCGGGGCTGCCAGTGACTGGGTGAGGCAAAACCACGGGAGACATCCAGGATCAGGGAGCCAAGGTCAGTCTGGCAAGAGACAGCCAGAGTGTTGTAGGCTGAAGAACTAAGGGGGCCAACCCCAAAGTAGAGGTCAGGATCAGCCTGAATTTAGGGTGGAGTTCAAAGTACCAGAACCAGCACACCACCCTATTCCTACTGCAGGCTTGCTGGGATCATCCAGCACAGATTTGGGCTCTGTCTGTCTCTTTTGTCTACCAGTGACATGCCCTGAATTGAACACTACCACAAAACTCTGGACTCCAGAAGATAACCACAGGCTTGAAATCACAGAAAAAAATCTCTTTTTATCTTTCTATTTTACTCTCTTTGCTTTTTTTTTTTCCTTGATTGTTTTCATTTTCTCATAAGTGTGAACATTGTTTTTAGTTTTTTGTTTTGGTTAGTTCTTCTATTTGTTTTCTTCTTCTTTCTTTCTCTCCTGTCTTCTTCACCAGTTTTTCATAGCTTGGGTAATCTTCCTTTGTCCTTCAGCCTTGCCTCTAATGCCTTTCTCTTATTTTATTTCTCTAATTTTTTCCTCTTATTCCTTTTAAATTTTCTCCCCTGAGGGCAAATTTGCTCTATTGAGGGTGTATTTACTGTACATAATCTTCTGATTTGTTTTACATTTTGTTATATAACTGTAAATCTTGTACTGATTGTTTAAGGTGGCAAATTATCAGTTACAACAGTTTATCACTTTCTAGATTGTGCTCAAAGCTATTGTAATTACAGATCATAATACTTTAGCCAACGTGACATAGTTGTTGTGATCAGTTGTGCTTCCTTGCATGCCAATACTGAGATTTTCTGGGGTTCATAAGTGATACTATAGCCCAGTACAAAGAACTGAGTGGTAGGCCAAATAGGCAGCAACTTCTCATCCCTAATAAATTGAAGAGGCAGGATCTTGGGACAGACTCAAAAGCCAAAAGCCACCTACGCCTAGAAGACATCTCTGAAAAGTAGTCATTTCCTAAGGAGGTTTTGATATTAGTAGTAAAGCTACCTTGCATAAGCAATTTACAAGTATCAATGCAGAAAATAAATTTAAAAAGACAGAAAACTCAGACATGGAAGCAAAATGTAACCCCAAACTCCAGCTCACCCAAGGCAAATCCAGGGAACATTGAGACATTAGAAATCAAAAGCCATCCAGCTAAACTTTCTGAAATGGTAGCAGTGGAAATAACAAAGAAGATGAATGAAGCTCTAGACAAAAACAAACAAACAAACAGGTCAGAAATAATTTCACAGGTAACTAAAAAGTGACAACCATAGTGAAAGATCTGGTTAGTGAAACTAGAGTAGATATAGATTAAAAAAAAAAGTAGAGGAGATTAGGAAAATGATGAAAACCATAGATAGATGCCCAACATAGGAAAGAACTGCATTCCATGAAACAGATATCCAGGAGATTAAAAATTCTCCTGAAAGTATGTGCAGCAGAATCAACCAATGTGAGGACAGAATATCAGATCTAGAAGACAGATTTGCAGTTAACAATCATCAAAGGAAAGACTTCTTAAAAATAGCAAGAGACCATGAAAAATTGATCCAACAGTAGCTATGATGCAAAGAAGAATAACATAAGATTGATATGAATCAATGAAAAATCAGATGATAGCACAAAGGGGATATAAAATCCTGTTCACAGAAGTAATGGCAGAAAACTTCCCAAGCATGGAAAAAGAATCTGACATATGATAAGTGAGGTATACAGAACTCCAATTAGCCACGGTTAGAAAAAAACTACACCAAGGTGTATAATAGTCAAGATTCCAGAAATTCAACACAAGAACAGAATATTAAAAGTTGTTAGAGAAAAGAGACAAATCACCTATAAAGGAAAGCCCATGAAAATCACAGCAGATGTGTCAACACAAACCTTTAAGCCAAGGAGAGCTGGGAGTGAAGTATTTCAAGCCCTAAAAGAAAACAACCTCCAACCCAGATTGATGTGCCCTACAAAATTATCTTTCAAAATTGATGGAGAAATAAGATACTTCCATGATAAAGAACACCTGAGAAAATTCATGACCACCAAACCAGCACTCCAAAAAGTTCTGAAGGGTATTCTAGAAAAAGACAAGGAAGACAGTAGTTCCATGAATCCCAATAGAATGAATCCACCAGGCAAGGCAAACAATTGAATACAGGGTAAAAGGAACCAACAACAGGAAAATGATATGACAAGGGTAAGTCACCATGTATCAGTCATAACCATCAGTGTAAATGGTCTTAATTTACCAATCAAAAGAATGGATAAAGACACAAGATCCAACAATATGCTCCATACAAGAAATGTATTTAACTCAAAAAGAAATTCATAGCCTGAAAGTCAAAACATAGAAAACAATACTTCATTAGACAGGAACATGGAAAAAAAGCAGCAGCAGTTATTCTATTTGGAGACAAAGTGGATTTCAATTCAAGACTGATCAGAAGAGACAAAGAAGATCACTACATACTTAAGGGAACAATCCAAGAGGAAGAGAAAACAATTATAAATATATATATATATATATGCAGCAAATGCCAGTACACCCACCTGTGTAAAACAAACATTTAATGGACATTAAAAATCAGATAAACACTAATACAATTGTAATGGGGAGACTTCAATACCCCAGTGTCAAATATAGACAGATCAGCTAGGCAAAAAATCAAAGGAGTATCAGAGCTGAGCCAAATCTTTGAACAAATGGACTTAGTACATATATACAGAGTGCTCTACTCCCCAACAACATAATACACATTCTTCTCAGCTGCACATGGGACATTATCCAAAATAGACCACATACTAGCTCATAGAACATACTTAAGTAAATGCAAAGGAATTCAAATTATTCCATGCATTATAGCAGATCATAGTGCAATGACATTGGAAATCAACGGCAAAAGAAACCACAAAAACTACATAAACATATGGAAATTAAATAACGCCCTACTGAATAACCAATTGGTCACAGATGAAATTGAAGAAGGGATTAGACAGGTTCTACAATTAAATGATAAAGCCAATACAACATACCAGAATCTATGTGATGCAATGAAAGTACTCCTACAAGGGAAATTTATAGTGGTGAATTACCACATCAGAAAAACAGAGTGAGCTCAAATAAATAACCTAATGTTGAATCTCAAGCGTCTAGAAAAAGGAAGAGCAAATTAAACCCAAAGCACGTATGAGGAAGGAAATTATGAAGATCAGAGCAGAAATTAATGCAATTCAGACTAAGAAAACAATACAAAGAATCAATTTATCAAAGAGTTGGTTCTTTGAAAGATCAAATAAAATAGACAAATCTTTTGCCAACCCTACCAAAAAAACAGAAAGAAAAGAATCAAATCCATGTAATGAGGAATGAAAAGGGTGAAATCACAATGGATCCTGCAGAAATCCAGACTATCAATACCTATTTTGAGAACCTGTACTCTAATAAGATAGAAAATGCAGAAGAAATGGACAGATTCCTAGAGACATATGAATTGCCAAAGCTGAATCAGGAAGATATACTAAATTATCCACTATCAGTCAGTGAAATTGAAGAAGTATTTAAAAAACTACCAACAAAGAAAAGCCCAGATTCTGATGGATTATCTGTTGAATTCTCAAGAAATTTAGAGAAGATCTAATGCCACTTCTTCTCAAAATCTTTAATGAAATTGACAGGGAAGCAATACTCCCAAAGTCATTCCTAGAAGCAAGCATTACCCTGATACCAAAACTAGAGAAGGAGCTAACCAAAAAAGAGAATTACAGGCCAATCTCCTTAGTGAACAAAGATGCAAAAATCCTCGACAAGATACTGGCAAACAGAATGCGGCAAATCATCGAGAAGATTATACACCGTGACCAAGTAGGATTTATCCCAGGGATCAACATACACAAATCAATTAATGCAATATACCACATCAATGGAACCAAGGACAAAAATCACATGATCATCGCAATAGATGCAGAAAGAGCATTGACGAAGTCCAACATGCATTCATGATAAAAAAAAACCCTACAGAAAACTGGAATAGAAGGTTTTTATCTCAATCTCATAAAAGTCAACATCATACTAAAAGGTAAAAAACTGCAAGCTTTCACTCTAAAATCAGGAACAAGACAAGGTGCCAACTATCACTACTCCTGCTTAATATAGTTCTGGAAGCTGGGCGTGGTGGCGCATGCCTGTAATCCCAGTACTCAGGAGGCTGAGGTAGGAGAATCACTGCAAGTTTGAGGCCAGCCTGGACTATTTGGTGAGATCCTATCCCAAAAAACAAAAACAAAAACAAAAAAACAAAAAAAGAAACCCCAAATCAATACAGTTATGGAAACATTAACCAACACAATTATACAAGAGAAAGAAATGAAAGGAAAAGGATAGGAAAGGAAGAAGTTAAATTATCATTATTCGCAGATGACATGTACCCTACATAGAAGACCCCCGCCCAAACTCCACCAAAATACTCCTAGATTTAACAACCAAATTCAGTGGCATAGTAGGATAGAAAGTCAATACCCCAAAATCAATAGCATTCCTGTACACCAATAACAAACTCACTGAGAGACAAATTAGGGAAATATCACCTTTTACAATCACATCAAGAAAAATGAAACACTTAGGAATCAGTCTAATGAAGGAAGTCAAAGACCTTTATAATGAAAACTTCAGTACTCTGAAAAAAGGAGATTGAAGAGATATCAGAAAATGGAGCGATATCCTCTATTCTTGGATAGGCAGAACCAATACATTGAAAATGGCCATACTTCCAAAACTGTTATACTGATTTAATGCAATCCCAATCAAAATACCAAAATAGCATACCTCACAGAACTAGAGAAAACAATCTTAAAATTGATTTAGAACCAGAAGAGACCTAGAATAGTAAAAGCAGTTCTGGACAACAAAGACAAGGCAGAGGGCATCACAATCCCCAACTTGAAATAATACTACAAAGCCAATGTGATAAAAATAGCATGGTACTGGCCAAGAACAGATCCAAGCATCAAAGGAACAGAATGGAATATGTAGTAACAACTCAAAACACACTCATCCACCTAATCTTTGACTAAGGGGCCAAACACCTTCACTGGAATAAAGATAGCCTCTTTAACAAATGTGCAGGAAAAACTGGCTTTCCACATGCTGAAGACTAAACCTAGACCCATATCTCTCACCATGCTAAAAAGTTAAATCAAAATGGACCAAAAATTTAATATGAAAATGGAAACCCTTAATCTGCTGGAAGATAAAGTAGGTAAAACTCTTGAAGACATAGGAGTAGGCAATGACTTTATGAACAAAGCACCTATCATACAGTAAATATCACAAAGAATCAACAACTGGGATCTCATATTTAAAAGCTCTTCATAGCAAAAGAAACCACCAACAGAGTGAAGAGACAACTCACACAATGGGGAAAAATTTTACCAGCAACTCTTCAGACAAAGGACTAATATCTAGAATACATAAAAGACTCAAAAAAATCAAACATCCCAAATTTAAAGACCCAGTCCAAGAATGGGCACATGAAATGAAGAGCCACATCTCAGATGAATTATAAACAGCAAGTAAATATGTGAAAAAATGCTCCATGTCACTGGTCAGTCAAGAAATGCAAATTAGCACCACAGTGAGATTTCATCTCACTCCAGAAAGAATGACTACTGTCAAAAAAATCAATCAATAATAAATGCTGGTGAGGCTGTGGGGAAAAGGACTCTTTCTCCACTATTGATGGGAGTGTAAATTGGTACAACGATATGGAAATAAGTATGGAGATTCCTTAAAAACCTAAAGCTAGTGGTTCTGCTTGACCCTGCTGTTCCCCTTCTTTTATATTTTTTTTTGTTCTTTTTCCTTTTTTTGTGCTGGATCAAAGTCAGAGCCTTGTGCTTGCAAGGGAAGCACTCTAACCACTGAGCTAGATCCTCAGCCCTCCCCTACTTATATATTCTTGAAAGAGTTCAAAAGCATCACACGACAGTTATATAGGCAACTTATGTTAATAGCAGTACAATTCGTAATAGCTAGTCTTGGAAACAGCCCATATGCCCATTAAAAGGTGAATAGATAAAGAAAATGTGATTTTTATACACAACGGAGTACCACTCTGACATAAAGAAGAATAAATTTAAGATATTTTTAGGTAAATAGATACACCTTGAGACCATACTTTTAAGTGGAATAAATCAGACACCCACGTTTAAATATCACAGCGTTTCTCTTGTGTGAGAAACTGCAAGCATGAATAAAGACCAAAATGGAGGATAGATATTGGGAAGTAGAAATGTTGAAATGGGAAGTGGAACAAGGGACAGGGGAGGAGGAAGGGAAGGAAGAGGAAAGGAAAAAAAGAGAATAGAAGGAAAAAATGGAAACAAACTTTGTAAATGAGGGAAAGAAAGATTGAAAGGAGGGGAAGGGAGGGGGGAAAAAAGAAGAATCATGATATATTAAGCACAGGTACTAATTCTCTATGATGAATGTGATCATTATGTATATCAAAAGCATACCAATAAAATTAATTTTAAAAAAGAAATAGATACTTCACAGAAGTACAAATGGCCAAAAATATATGAAGAAATACTCAACATCGCTGGCCATTAGAGAAATGCAAATTGAAACAGCACTGAGGTTCCATCTTACCCCAGAAAGAATGGCTATCACCGAGAAATCAAATAATTAATACTGCTGAGGCTACAGGCAAAAGGTACGCTTTTACTTTTTTTGTGAGACTGTTAGCTAGCACAACCACTATGAAAGTCAGTATGGTGATTCCTCGAAAAATTAAAACTAGAAATTCCATTTCACCCAGCTATTGTCCTACTAGGTCTCTTCCCAAAAGAGTTAAAGACATCATATTATAATGATGCATGCATACTCAGGTTTATAGCAGCAGAATTTATAATACCTAAATCTAGGAAGCAGTCTGTATGTCCATCAACGGACGGACAGATAAAGAAAATGCCATATTTACACACAATGGAGTACTACTCTGCCATAAGAAATACAAACTTGAGTCATTTGTATGAAAATGGATGCACCTTGAGACCATAGTGTTAAATGAAATAAATCAGACACACGAGCTTAAATATTGTATGTTTTTTCTTATATGAGAAACCTAACTTATAAATAAAGAGCTAAACAAAAGATAGATAGTGGGATATAGGTGTGTTACAGTTGAATGGGCCAATAATAGTCCAGGTTCTTGTGTACGACAAGGAAAGAATTGCCAAGTGTACGCCCAGTAGTAAGTTGTAAGTAGCTATGTTTATTGAGTATCATGGGAAGTTGTGCTCAGGGCCAATCCATGCCAACAAAGCTGTAACACAGACCAAGAAAGGTTCCGGGGTGACAGAAAAGCACTGCACACAGGTCAAAAGTAGCAACATATAAAGGGGGCCAATAACACAGAATTTAAAGGCCAGAAACCTCTGCTTTCTGAATCTCTAGGTGTGATTGATAGGAAAGACTGAGAGGTGTTGAGTCGTCTTAG
>PVJO010010783.1:0-62626 GCA_004026905.1 Hystrix cristata | reverse complement strand
GGGAGAGAGGGGAATGGGATAACATGGAAGATGATGAATGAACCTGCTGTAAATAGGGAGGGAGGGTACAGAGGGGAGGGGGGAAGAGGGGGGAGAACCAAGATACATCATGTATAGGTACAAAATTAATGTAATGAATGTGACCATTGTATGTAGAATGTACCAATACATGTTCTTGGTTTAAAATAAAAAAAAAAATAAAAAAATAAAAAAAAAAGAACATTGCCCTGGACGTAAACACCCAGGCTCATTCCAGCTCTGTAAGGAACTCGTGACCTTGGGCGAGACGCATCGTTCCCCTTGCACAAGGTATTGGGCAGTTTAGCTAGGATAACAGAGCTGAGAACAATCTACAAAGTGCAGAGCACAGTAGAACCAGAGAGCACCATTATTAAACAAAATTCTTAGGCCAGTGACTGGGACCAAATGCTTTTTGTTGTACCTCTGTTCGTATCTCCATAAACAAAAAAAAAGAGAGAGAGAGAGAGAGAATGTCAGAACTGTCAGGGGACACTCAGGTCATCAGCCGCTGTGTCACCCAGAGCTGGGTGAGCCCCACCCCTGCTCACTTGTCATCTAATTGTCAAGTTATTCATATTTCTGAATTACTGTCAAGTTGTTCATATTTCTGCATTTCTGAGCTTCAATCTCCTCTTCTGAAAATGGGGCGATGTATTCACATGTAAATCTTGCCCCACAGGATTGTTTTAAGGATTAAATGAAATAACCCTTATAAAACTATTTAACAGAAAGCCCAGCACACTGTGAGTGTCTTGTCAATGTTATAAATAGTGTCTCTAAACATCTCTTCCAGTGATGGAAATCGAATATCCTGGAAATAGAGTTCCAGGCTCAGGTAAGTTTGGAAGACACTGGTTTAAATAAGTTCCAGTGTGGGAAGTTCTCAGAACTGTCAGCACTCATGCACACGATGACTCTTCACAATAGAGAGCCGACGTTTTATATTTGCCTGAAGTACCTGAAGATTCACATCCTTTACATCTGTGGGAACTACAGAACTGGGTTTCGGGGGGTCATTCTCTGGGAAATCCCGTTCTCATGAATTACACACTCATAACACTCTGACGAAACCCCAGCGTGTTATTCCCTTTGATGTAATGGAGAGAGGTGGGGAGGGAGGAGGGTAGGCTGTGTGTTGCCATCGCTGAACTGGGGGAATGGGCACATAGGTACCTTTCTTTCTCATTCTACATGTCTGAAAATTTCCCTAAAAGTTTTTGAAAATAAAACCAGAAACAATCCAGGAAAATGTGTGCATACATATCCAAATGATGTCTCCTAATTTATACAACAAAGTCGAAGAAAAACAACTAATCTCCTGACCTGATCAAGCAAAGGTAAAGTATCCGCTTCCCTCACTAGCTTGGGAGTGAAGCTTTCTCCACATTTCAGCACCAAAAGATGTCACCGGTGGTGACAGTAGTCAGGGAGAATCCAGCTGGAGCACCCAGAGACAAATGCCATCTCCAGTCATAACCTCGCCTTCTGCATTGAAAAAAAAAAAAATGATCGTAAACTGTAGTTTTAATTAATTATTTTTCTCTTCCTATGCCTGGTAGGTGTGGCACCACAGTGAAAATGAACTGAAAGTTTGAGGAAAATGGAAAAGTGTTGGACACCTAAGGGACCAGGTGTGACAGGAGACTTGGCTTGAAACTCCTGCTTGTCCTTTCTCTTAACTGAAGATGTCTTTAGGGGCCACCAAGGCGTCCAGCGCCAGGGAATCCTTGGGGCCTGCACTTGGCCTAGAACCCATGCGACTTGCCAAAGTGCCAGCTGATTATAGTAAAGGAATTAGCTCACCTGATAACATGAAATCATCAAGCTACTATCAATTTTGGTCTTTTTTAGACAAACACTCCCTAACTGCTCTCTTGTTCTGAATGTCACTGCTTTTAAAATACCTCATTATTTTTAATTATGCCCAGTTAAAGCCACTTGCATATTTGAATCAGGGATCTTACGGTTTAAATTCAGTTTGGTGCATTAACAAGATCCTATCACTGTTCATTTAACCTTTAGAAAGTTTGCAGCTGGCTCCCCTGCCAGTCACAGGACTTGTGTTGATGCATCAGTCATTTCCAAAAGGACCGTTTTCCAGTCTTCCAGTGGCCCTTTCCATTCATCTGCTTCACGTTTCCAACTCGCCCAGACTCACCGGGTATCAGGCTTGCCCTGGTCCTCTGAAGCCCCTGTTCCCACTCTCCCTCCAGTCCAGCATTGTGACTTTCCTTTTGTACCTGAAAGTTACCTTTAAAATTAAGAGAGCCCTCTTCTTGTTCTGTTTCACAGTTTCAAACAAAGTAAGAAGAAATAAAAAGCTATTCCACTGAGTCATGGGGATAATGGTCCTCAATCTCTCCTTTACAAAACAGTGGATTTGGGTTTAGCCGGTTTGGCTTCCTTTTGTCCGAAGACTACTAAGAGGAGGCATCCCCAGCAGTTTTAGGAGGCAGCAGCAATTCGTTTGCAAGAATTGGATGGTTTATTCCCACGTGGACCTGTGCCTGGGGCTGGACAATAATGTACATGACATTGCAAAGAATGAGGGTGCTGCAGGTATAGAAAACCCAGCAATTTTCACTGAAACTGTAGCTGGCCTGGAACAATCCAAACTGCTCAGGCGCCATGACCAAGGCACACTGATGTCTCTTCCTGTGAGAAGCCCCCTCCCACTGCTCACCAGCCAAAACAACATGGTTTCACCAATTCACAGTACCTCTACCCCTCACTCCATCTGCGCTAGAACAAAGCAAAACAGGAGCAAGGACCGAGCTGCCTTGCATGGAGACAGGCTGAGCTCCCTTGTCTGGGTGATTTAGTCCAGTTTTCACAATCCCTGTTCAGCACAAAGTGAGGTCTTCACTCATCTAGCTCAGGTGTGCACTGCAGGACAGCAGAAGCGTGGATTTCCAGCACTTGCTACTTGGTAATTCTGCCACTATCCCAAACTTGAATAATCCAGCTAGTTATTCTAAAATAGTTGCCTTTGTTATTTCCAGGATACACCATTGCCTTGCTATTTCTTATTAATTCCTGTTCTTCTGACAGGGTAAGTGGAGCAGAAGTGGGAAGACAGAAAACTCACATCTGTGAGCTCGCTTCTTTGCATGTGCCAGGCACAATGTCCTCCTCACAAACGGCAAGTCTGTTCCTCTCGTTCTACGGAAGAAAAACGATGCTCTGAGGAGCGGCACACAGCCAATAAGTTGATAGGTCCCAAAAGTAAACTCAAACTCCAAACATACCATGCACACACCCAAAGGTCAGCGGAATGTTCCGATAGCAGCGGCCAGATCCTGTTCACTTGAAAATCATTTATATGGAAGGATACACTGTCAATGGATAGTTGTGTCAAATTAAATCTAGACAATGTTGAAACCAAAGCCCTAAACTGCTAAATATAGAACAACTCATTCCCTTTCCTCTCTCTAGTATTATAGTTCCAAAATTTCCTGACTTTGGGGATCATTTATGTTTCTCTGACCAGCAAGTCAAGGCCTCAGTGTTGCTGTCCAGGAAAGCCAGAAGGGCCTAGAAGCCAAAGTGGTCCTAGTAGTACTGCTAGTTACAGGGAAAATGATTTAACCACTTCTGGAATTCCCTCCAGGAGATAAAAATAAATATTTTAAAGATGAATTTAAAGAAGTCACACTGGCTTCCTTTTTATATCAACTTTTGCAAGTGAATATTTTTTGCCAGATTAATCCAGAGCAAGCAATTGCTCTGTTTTGCCTGCACAGTCGCGGCTCACTGGATCTTCATAGTGCCTGCTTTCCCCTGCTGCCCCAAAGTGAGACAGGAAATATGAGCTCTCTTGCATCTTGTCCCCCTGCTCGTTCCTTCATCTGCTGTACCCCTACACATGCGGGTCAGTTTGACACTTGTCACCTACACCCTTGAGCCAGCTGCTTCTTGCAAGTCTACAACATGGTCTCCGGGCCCCTGGCTGACCTGACCACTGACTTCCAGCCCTGCCTGGGCCTCCATTCAACAGGAACAGGAAACAGTTCAGAAGATGTGAGTGGAGATTCTGTCCCCTTAGAGCAAGTCCCCTTCCTTGGAGAGGGATCCATTGTCCTCTTGGTGGGCTGGTCTTATTCCCTTCCCAAGCAAAGGGTCAATGGCAGAGTGAGATGATCCTTTGAACAGCATCCTGCCAAGTCTCATGGGCAACAAGCGCTGCAGGACACTGTCTCAGATGCATTTGTATAATTTCTGGTGCCTGTCCTTAGAGAGATTGCCAGCTTCTCTCTGCTCTGGAGTGTCGAGAGGATGTTGCTGCTCTGAGGCTATTATTCTTCACTTCCAATCCTTTAAGCATTTCATCAGCCTGGGCTCACACATGGCTTCGCTTCAACATGGATGGAATGTCAAGATACAATTCTGGGCAATCTGGATAAATCTCAGACACTTACTGGCAAATTTGGCTCATTTTTCAGAAAATCAGATGCTTTTCTCTTCTTCTAACAAGTTATATTTTGTTCATTTTTGTTCATTTGGGTGTGTATGGATGTGGGGTAGGTGGGCGTTGGAAGCAGATGCTACTCACAAAGCAGAAACTACTTAGAACAGTATAATTTTGGATATTAAGGAAAAATATCCTTTCTGAACAAGTTAGCTCCAGCAGTTGACCCCTGATCATATAGCTGTGGTATGGAAATGCCACCTCATCAAACAGAGAGGTCAACGGACCCTGTCCCCAGAGTCCCCTCGCCCCCCAATACCTAATGCCACGCTATGTCTTTGTCTGCGGTTGAACACATCAAAGAGCATGTTCCTGCTCGGAAAAGACACGTATCTACAGTGCCAGGAACGCTCTCAGGGCTCCAAGCCCCTGCCTTACACAGCATCAGCTGAGGAGCAACCACTCCAGCAACTACTGATTGTTACTGCGCCCAGTGGGAAGAGAAGTACAACCATGTGACTTACCCAACCCCGATGGGCCTGCTAGTCACTTTGTCAAATGACATGTTCTGATTTGATGCATCGGAGTAGGGGCAGATTCTGCACTTCTAACCAGTTCTCAGGAGACACACAAGCCCTACAGGCTACGCTTTGGGTAACAAGGATTTAAATCACTCTAAACACAGCAACATCATGCATGGCACATTGATGGGCTTAATATCCTGGATATCAGCCTTCAAGACACAATCTTCTCTGCGTTCGATGCCTCTAATCCAGCTAGAATCAGGGTCACGGTAACTGGGGATTTCTATAACTGCCTTGAGCCCCAAATAGAATCTCTGATCCAGCCTCTATATCCACAAGTAATGGGGAATAATGTGTTCTCCTGTCAGCAGTGTCCCCTGGCAAATTGGTCATCTCAGTCCTCCCATCAGAGCTAAACAGGCAAGTCCCCTGACTGCCCCAGAAGGAAACGATGTCTCCTGTCCTTCCAGGGCTCCACCTGGCACCTCCAACTTCAACCCCAACAGGCAAGCATCTTTGAAGGTCCTGATTCCGGACCGAATGACCTTCCGTGACAGAATTCACCGCAAAATGCTGCTCCTGCGGAACTTTGGAACCTCCTCATACAACTCAAACATCTCCCAGATCTGTGGGGCTCAGACATTTCGGGGAACATTCTCCCCCTTTAGAAGAGTTCACAGCTGTCACTGCAAAACCCATGGAATAATTACGTGCTTCTCCTGAAGGGGACAATAATAATAGCTTCCATTTATTTTATGCTTTCGATGGGCCAGAACCGTTCTAAGAATCTTACAGACTTCACATGAATTATTCACCATACATCCTAATGAGGTAAGACTCTCTCTGTTTCCAAGCCACAACAACGAAGGACAAGGAGAGATCAAGTAATTTGCCTGTGTAGATGGTAAATGACAGTACCCGAGTCAGAGATCACGTCCAGCTAATTCCAAAACTGTGCTTCGAACGTCTATTCTGTGTCTCCCGTGCTCTAGTACTGTTTAGGAGGAAAATGTGTGACCCCCTAGTGCCCCAAATCACCCAGCAAGCCTCAACTATGTTGTGTCCTGGGAAAGAAAACTGACTGGTGAAATTTCCTTCATTCAAACCAAGAATCGAAACATCTGGAGATCACAGATCATTGCCCTGGACAGGGAGTGAGTTCTGCTTTACAGAACCTTGTGGAGGCGCCACCCTTTTCTTCCAGTCTGGAGAACAGAAGCATGCATGCCAGTCAATGTCCTGGGGGGCTGCAGCTTCCCAACACACCTCACCAAGCAAACCCCACGGTGTCCACAGCTTCTCATCCACAAACTGGTACAACCGAAGTCACTTGCGAGAGGCATGTGTCTGACAAACTCTTGCCAAAACTCCCAGTTCCTAAAGACCTGAAAACACATCATCTCCTTCTTTTCCGCCTCCAGAAACACCAGGACATTGGGCACTGGGGGCACAGGATGAATGCGAAGCTGAGTGAATGAGGACACAATTTCCCCTGTAAATTTGTCCAGTGTTAAAACAAACAAAGCTAAAAGAGCCCATGTACAATGTGGAGTACTGTTTCTTCCAATCATGTTTTGTGTGACCTGTGTCTTTCTATTGCACAGCGTGAGGACCATGTGAAGAATATCTGACACAGCTCAGAAACAGTCAAAGCAACTGAGGAAAGTGGTTTAAATATCAGTGCTTGGTGTGATGCAAATCTCTAGGATAAAACTGTTTTCAGCATATACTGCACACAGTCCTGTGACCTGATGAATATATATGTTGGAAGTTGCATATTCCGTTAAAAGAATTATTCAAGGTCACAGTAGTGACTGAGGGTTTGCTATGTAGCATGTACTAAAGGCTTGAGACTTTAGGCAGAGTTTTTACTGACTGCCTACATTGTCAACTCACCAAATTCCCCATAGTCCTGAGAATTCTTGCCTTGTGCCACTTTTTCACAAGAGTACTGACTCTCCATAATAGCCAAACAGGGACTCGACTAGGGTGTCTGTCAGTAGGTAAAAAAAGAAAAATGTGAGAATATATATATATATATATGTGAATATTATATAGTCATAAAGAAGAATGGTATCTTGTCATTTGCAACAAGATGGATGATGCAGAAAGACATTACATTAATTAAAATAAATGATGCGTATAGAAAGACAAGTACTACGTGTTCTTATACGGAAGTTAGAAACACAAGTTAACCTGAGTGTAGACGTGATAACTGAAGGTTGAGGTGGGTGATAAGGGGAGGCTGGATTTGATGAGTGCGTACTGTGTATGTATATATCACACTGGATCCCATCAATATATACAATCAATACACATTACTCAAAAATAAAAAGCGGGCCTGGTGTAGTGGTACACACTACTAGGGAGGTTGAGGCAGGAAGATTACAAGTTTAAGGCCAGCCTGAGCAACTTAGTGAGACCCTGTCTTGAAAATAAAAAAGACTGAGGTGGTAGCTCAGTAGTAGAACATGTGTGAGGTCCTGGCTTTGATCTCCAGGACCCCCAAAACTTAATGATTTAGTTAATTAGATGTAAAGTGGTCATCACTTTGACCTTCTGGACAATGAAGCCTGACTCCTCCTCCTTAAAATTAATTATTAAATTGAGGCTAGCGTAGCCTGAGCTAACCCTGTCTCTGTAATGCTACATATCTTAGCTCTCCATGAGGTCCTCTGCTATGCTGGCCACAATTCCTTCCCCTGGCATGCTGGGTCCCCTCACTGTCCTTTCTCTGTGCTCTCCTCCCTCCTCGCTCCCAGGCGCCCCTTTGTTGTCCTTCCTCTTTTGTGCTAGTTTCAAAGAGAAGCATTTTCCAGTCAGGGCTGTGTGGTGTTGCTAAAGAGCATCGAGGGAGAATCAAATGGGACAAATTTTTTAATTTCCATTTCAGTTGTAAATAAGCCTTGTGTTGGATTCTTGAGAAAATTGCATTTGAAGAATCAAATAATTGGGTTCTGCTGTGAAATAGAAAAAATCAAAATATACTTGGATTTGACTATGATTCTTGAAATCCAACTTTTCAAGTTCACAGAGCATTTCTACTCTCAATCCCCATTTCCTACCTCCATTTACTGATTCATTTGTGAGTGGGATAGGTTCTGTTTAAGTGGAGGCCCGTAGGAACAAAGAAAATTAAAATAAGGAGTAAGCTGAGGATCTAGGATTTTATGATCTCAATTTAATCATTCTCCCAAGTTTCCAAATACCCTCCAAATTTCATTACACCCTCCCTGTGTCAGGCACTGAGGTCATAGGGATAACTGTTGTGGCTTGTATCTACATGTCATCCAAAAGCCTCAAGTGCTCATAGGTGGGACTTTTGAGAGATAGCTGAGTCATGGGTGTGTGATGATGGATTAAGGTGTGTAATCCTGGGATTAGGGGTATGCGATGACTAAATGGATTTAGCATTGTTCTGGGTGTGGATAATAGAAGCCCTACCCTTGATGTGGGTAGCACCAGTCAATAGGATTGTGCCTGGATGGAATATAAAGGGACAGAAAGAAGGCCAGCTCCCTGCTGCTTTGCTGTCTCCTGTCTGCCCTGCCATGGACTGTTTCTCCTCTGTGATACCTGTCTGCCATGCCACCCTGCCTTGGAGCCAGCCAACTATGGACTGAAATAAACTTTGGGTTTATTTAACTTTAACTTTGAGTGTCAGGTATTTTGTCTCAACAACGAAAAAAAGACAAGAACCCAGGGAAGAAGTATCATAGAAACTGTTCAAGGATTTTGCGCACACATATACACACACAGAACACAATGTATTTTTTTAGAAGCTAAAATAAACTCAAATTGAAAACCACAGACATGTTTTGTCACTGCAGAGTTTTCTCACATCATGGGATGGATGCAATGTCCACTTGAGAAATCATTCATGACAGCGTGGCCTGTGCCAGCCAGCCCTCACCAACTCCTCACACTGCTGCTCCTCATCCTCTCCACCCACAGGATGAGCTCTCTCTTACCAAACCTGGCACCTCTCAACTCTCAGGATATTGAAAAATGTAGGCCCAGAGCACAGAGGGTTGAGATCATATATTTCAAGTATGTAACAGAAATTAACTCTAGATTCTCCCTCAAAATTCCTTATATTTGAACACCAGTTGGGGATTTCTCTCAGTGGTAAAGTTCTTGCCTAGTAAGCACAAGTCTCTGAGTTCAATTCCCAACACCACCACCCCAAAAAAACCACTTCTCCCTCTGTGCTAGGCTAATCCTTCTCTATACATGCTTTTTTAAGCTGTGGTAAAGGCCACATTTTAGTTAAATAGTTAATAAAGGAGATGATATGATCTACCTTCAGAGACTTCCACACTATGTCAAAGTTGAATTTCACCTTGTAGATAAATCTGTCCTAACCTGGATCTGCTTCCTCCCATGGACACTGCTATCCCACTATTTCTTAAGCAGATGACCCAAGTCTTTCTTCACACTGCCTCCAAGCAACCAAGTGCCAAGAATTCCAAATTCTTAAAATATTCTAAAACTAGGTTTGCATCTCTGTTTCCATTGACACACTTTAATTCAGGGCCTCATTAATTCTAATTTCTCTATAAAGCCCCTAGCTGGTCTGACAGCCTTGGCCCTTTTCCCAGGCAATCTCCCCTCCATGATGCCACTGGACCAGTCTTTCTAAACATGACCAGCCCCGCCTCCTCTTCCTCTGGTTCTGGCAGGATGACCGTGGCCAGACCCCCCTCCGACACCACCACCTGTCACAGTGATAGTGAGAGCAGTGGCCACCATGGTGCCACATGACTTCCATGTGTATCATCCCATTGAAGACTCCCAGTAATACCCTGTGACATAGTGGTCACAGCTCCATTTTACAAGCTGGCCAGAGGGCACCAAGTCGGAGCAAACTTAGGCAGTCTGACTCTGCTTTAAACCGACGGGGGCACTGCACTCTTTCATATTCTAAAGATCACATATCTCTGTGACGTCCCTATCTCTCTACTCAAATGACATCGAAGTCTCCAGACTTCAGTGAGCAGTCTCAAGCCCCAGGCTCTTACTCATTGTTTTTGCTTTAACCATAGAGCATATTTTATAGCATCTGTTCATCACTTTTCTTGAACCAATGACACACATTCTCATTCCTCTCCCTAGCTCAACCCTTGAGAAAACGGAAAGACAGAGGAGCTGCAGGGGCCATCCACAGAGGGCTGAGTTCCAGAGGAGAGGATGCTGTACCCTTCATGTAGAAGGAGTAGGGAGGTCATCAGTGGCACAGAGGACCCCCCCTCCTCTTTCTTCTCACTGGAAGTTACCAGGAGGGCAGAGCCAGAGCTGAGGAAAAGCCTAACATCCCCAGCAGCAGATGACAGAACAAGGGGCAGGAAGACACCTGAGTTGTGTGCACCGGCCTGCTTTTTAGACCAGGAGAGGGAACCCACGGTCCCTGAGCTGAAGGTCTACTTAAAACACCTATTCACCGCCTTCCCCTTTCATCGGCTTTGAAGGACCAGGATTCACCTCTGCAAACATTCCACATCATTCATATTTGCATCTCTTTAACTACAGACTACGAAAGGTATTTGTTGAGAGGGAAAAAAATGAACCAATGAAAGAAAGAAAGTCACAAAGAACAAACAAAGAAAAGAGGCAACATTCACAAGTAGCTATTTTCACTAAGTTAATTTCCTAAGCAATTACTTCTAGTAGTGCCCTGTTATACCCACTATATTAGTAACTAGAACTTAATGAGGAGAATCCACATGGGTAAAATTACCGTCAGTGGGAATTATTTTTGTCCTCGAATTCAGAGATACAAGAGCAGTTCCCACTGAGGGATTTGCGACAAAGCTGATTTCCCTGGAGGATGCCTCTACAGAATCATTGCCGTCAGAGGCTGACCCTCTGTCTGCACAGAGAGAGAAGAGCTGTGAGAACCAGAAGCATTGCCAGGCAGAGCCATGGCCTAACACAGAGGCCCAGTGGTCACACCTAATGAACCCAGAAACCGCATCCTTGACCTACATCAGGAAAGGATAATGATGTTGCGATAAAATTAAGTAATCCCCTAGCAAACAAATTCTCAAACATTTTTCTTAATATAGCAGACTTCATACTGTTTGGGATGACCACATATGTTAAAGCATAAGAAAGGGAAGTTCCAGAGATGTTCACCCTAATATATTCACAAAGCCAGCATCCTATCGTCTAGCTTCTGTCTGGCCATTGGAATTTCCCAGCAAACTCTAGCTTGAGGAAAAAGAGGAGAAGTGTACAAAATATAAAAATATAAAAAGAAAAGTGTGGCCACAACCAACTGTGAACAGCAGTGAAGAGACAGAGAGGTGAGTGGCCATGTCCGTGACGAGGCTGTGTCCTCCTCATGCCTCTTGGTGGATCTCCAGCATGGCAGAAGACTTCCTGACCGTGGTCACAGCATGCAGCCTGGACGCAGAGGGAGAGAACGCAAACTGACATATATACGCCCATATCTACACACAGCCATAGCCACACGTGCAAATATCATGTCAATGTCAACCTGACTTCCGTGAAGACTATGTGCATTAGAAAGAGATCAAAAATAATCCTGAAAAGAAAATATCCAGGCACAGATCAAAAACATCACACTCTTCCCTCCTTCTTTGTGTACTCAGCTCCTACCTCTTAGCAAGTGGTTGCAGTGCCCTGAACAAAAGAATCCTGCTATGAGAACTTAATTTGGGGTCAGTGCCATGTAGAACAGTAGTACAAAGGATGTGGTGCCGGAGAGGGAAGTTCAATCCCTGGATACATCCTAGTTGCTCCAAAACACACAGCTCGGTACCTTGGCTCCTCTGGGCTCAAAAACAAAATTGCTTTACTTGCTACCTGCTCCAACATTCAACCCTTGATGAATGGAAAATAAAATCCTCCGTACATTGCTCCCAGGCCAACCCTAGGAAGACAGCATATCATAGTGGTTGAACCCCCACAGTCCTGAAACAGAGATTTTCTAACTTGTGGAATTTTACCTGAAGTCTTCCAAAGACTTCTTCTTGGTTGCTTTCAATCCACCAGTCTGGCAGCAGGCAAATCTGTGATCAATGACCTGGTAGATCATGGGGTTGTACATCGCTGCTGACTTGGCCAGCAGGGTTGGTACCACAGAGAGCTCGATGGGGATGGAGTCTGGCCTTCCAAAAGCTGACCACACCGAGACCACTGCATAGGGGATCCAGGCAACCAGGAAGCCAGCACAGATCAACATGGCCACCTGAAGGGAGAGAGCAGAGAGAGCAGTACAGGAAACCCCTTGGACGGAAGTCTGAGATGACAGGCATGGGGGACAAGTGAGTCCCTGTAGCACACCCAGCAACATCTGTCTACTGTGTTGCCACTGATCTTGTCCTCAGGAATCCCGTAGCCCATTCACCGCTGCCTGCCCATTCTCTACTCTAGAATTTGAATGCACCCAAAGACCCAAAGAATAATTGTATAATAACTGTCAGATTGTGCCTGCGCTGGGGAGGGGGAAAAAACATGATACAAAGAACACACGAATGCTCCCGAGCTTCCCAGGCTTCTCAAGCCTCATTCACTTCAGAATTTGACAGAAAATATGTTCCTCTTGATGAAATCTTAAATCATCCACATTTGCCTCAGGAACTGAGAAACTCTGCCCTGGTTTGAAATTCTAATATGCATTTTCTTCAGAGGCTCCCATTAAATGTTACTTCTTTTGGCTCAGGCTTTTCCCAACTGGGAGACTTAGACTGTGGAAATCCACCAGTATGAGGTAAGAGAATCATCTAGCCTCTACCCAAGGGGTGCAGTTGTATAAACTGAGACTTTCCCAGGAAGTACTTTTCTTGCTCACAAAATTGTATGTACTTAGGGGCCTCTAAATTTTCAGACCAAAGACATTAGAGATAGAATTTAAATCACCCTTTCAAATTTCTCACCACCTGCAATTTTGCCCCTTTAATAATGCAGCCCTAAATGGTGCCCCATTACCACCTTCCCGATCCTTTCACTTCCCTTCACCCAACCCGTTTAGAAGGTGCTTGGTCCAGAGCCCATCCCTAGTGCCGTGAGGACTGCAGCATGCCCTAGTACCTAAGCCATCTCCCTCCAGAGCACACATAGCCACAGTTAGCAGGAGGAACGCGATTCAGATGCAGGCCCGGAGAACAAAATTACATCCTACTGGGAAAATGAAGAAGGGTTTTGGAGGATATGGCATACAATCTGCACATTGGCAAGTGGAAATGAAGACTAAATAGTAGTGAGACCAGCGTGAGTAGAGGCATAGACAAGGACCCGGGAGGTTTGCATCCAACTAGTGAGCAATTCACATTAAGAGCAGGAAGTAACAAGGGAGTTGGGGATGGAAGGAAAGACGATGTCCGTGTATTCAGGGTTGTCTACCGCAAATCACTGAACTTGCACTGGATCCCTCAGGTTCTGTATGCTCCCCGGCACTCACAGGTTTTCTAGCAGGACCAGAGCTCTACTTAGGAAGGTTCATCTACAGCACGGAACAGAGCAGGAGGGAGGAGAAAGAGGAAGATCATTCTTATTCATTTAGCTGAGGGGGCTGCCGAGCGTCTCCTGCGCTTTGTGCAGAAGGCACAGCAAGCAGCAGAGAGGACACATCCTGCCCACATAGAACTCGCGCGCTCAGCAGGTTTGTTTAGTCAACTGTCTGAACAAGAAATAAGAGGGGTTTTAATTAGGGTACTAACACCACAAATGGAGTCCAGGCTTTGGTTTTTATTTCCAGCTTGAGCCATTCCAGGCCCTAATTGAGAGAGAAAGAGACTGAGAGAAGCTAATTTCAAAGTGTCTTGACTCTGTTATCTACTAGAATATTCTTTCTGTGAGATAATGAAACTAGGGGTCTATTCAAAGCAGTCCTGTGTGGGGAAGACATCTGTTTGTTTTCGTGTTTTCCCCTTATTCTCTCTTTCCTGGTGTGTTCTACTTTAGTAAAGCCAGAACTGCTTTCCTCCTTGGCGTTTCTCGGAGTTGACATCAAGGCCCCACCTGATAAGACTGGCACAGGGCCCATGCTGCTTCCTCTTTTTCCCATTTCCTATTTTGAGGAAAAAAAAAACAAGAGTTTCCACCCAGCATCAGAGTCCTGACTAGTTGTGGGGATCCATGATAAGGGATGAGGCACATGTGTCATCAGTAATGGTTAAAGCAACGATACTTAAAATGTTTTTCGTTTGTTTGTTTTAGAAGTTGATTGGATTTTTTAAACAACAAAGTCATGGTGTGAATGTGCATTTCTGTATGCTTTCCTGGGAGCAGAGCTATCATCCATAGACAATGGCTCAAAGCCTTAGTCTCCGGGCTGCAGAAGAGCCCTGGAAGTTCAGCTTTGTGAGGTGTGCAAAAATGAGGAGTGGGTGATCTGTCCTAAAATCTCAGGGGCCTGAAAATCCCACCTAAGAATTCTAAAGCTCATCTCCAAAAATTAACTGCAGCAAAGCAAAGTCTTCATAATACATACTTGCTCCATTTTACACGGGCACTGAATCCCCAGCAGGTAAACCCAGTGAGCCCAGAGCAGCGCCTGGCCCGCACCCCTTCATCAGGGTTCTGAGCCCAAGTCCTCGCCCGCACTTAGTGATCAGCTGCGAAGACCCAGTGAGTGCACGCAGCTCTCCACAGAGCTTGCTTTTCCATCCTCCAGCAGAAGTTAGGCCGGGAGAAGTTTCCATTTGGTTTGACCTGCCTGACTTTTGTTAGTAAATGGAACGGACGCCTCAAGGCCTGCAGTGAGGGCCCTTCTTTTGCTAAATCCCCAAATTAAACACTAACTGTATAAATAAAGCTTGATCTAGCAGATGTCTTGGGCCTCAACACAGCCTGTGCTTGCTTCCTTGGTGAGTCACATGAGGATTTCGCAGCATCTCGAGAGCTGTTCTCTGTGTTGCTGCCGAAGTCATTGACAAAAAATAGATTAGCACTTAGTCCATAATATTGCCTACATTTTACATATTTTCTACTTTTTCAAGATTGTGTAATGGGGGGGCAGGAGAGATTCAAGTATTTGTGTTATGTTATCATTTTTAAAAGAACATAATAGAACTAAATACAGTGTGGTTTTAAAAATACAGAGCAAACAAATCATTGGGAGTTTTCTGCCTTTAAAGGTGGATGACTGGAAATCAAGTTTAAAGCAGAAATAAGGTGAAAGGCCTAAAAGATACTACAGAATGCCATCAGTGTTTCTGAAGTCAACACAAAGAACATGAGGCATCTTTCCATTTTAAAATCTATTGCATTTAAATTAAACACTTAAATATTAAAACTATTCTAAGATTCACTCCCCAAAAGATTCCAAGCCTTTCCTGTTTCACTCTGTTTTTCTAGAACCTTCTCCTCAGTATGCAGTGGGCTTGACCCACCCTCTCCTACAAATGTCCCTGTTGTGTTTTCCAAAATTTACTCCCAGATATCCAAACCAGTTCCAACAAAGCCACCCCACTGGCCAATATTTTCTTGTTTGTTGTTTAATGACCTCACTTTCCACACTGCCTCTCGGTTTGCTGGGAAAGCTGTAAAACTTCAACCTCCCAAGTTAGACGGGTTTTGTGGAGGAAATGTACAAAGGATGCACTTGGCTGCTGCAGAAGAATCACACATCTGGAACCCATTCACCTTAGCCACATCTTGCCGCAGAGGACCAGGGGACATCAGTATTTCCCAGCTCTAGTTGAAGCCTGCACTAAATGTCTCGAAAGCAACGTTGTTCACAATTGCTCAATTCCTTCGAACTAAACAATTAAGATGATAGAATAAAGTGATGGTCTCAAAGGAGGCGAGTCTCACCCTCCAGTGTGGGAGGCAGTGAGAGGTGGGGAGCCACTGGCTATAAGACCCTCTGGGAGGGGGATGGTGTCCTGCTGCTTCAGGGAAGCACTCGATGGATGGAGTGCGGTGATGCAAAGACCGGATTGCGACATCTCAAGCCTGGCTGAAAGCCTGTGGATTTGCTCCCAGCCGCAGGAAAGCAATAGTAAAGGTAGCCAGGGGGCAGTGAATGCCACCTTCAAGACGTCTGTCTGCCATATGGGCACCGTCTCCCCCCGAGCAATAATATCCACAGGCAGGAGGACAATGCCCAACACCAGTGGACCTCAGGCCCCTCCTGAATACAAAAATGAGGCTCCTGACACTCACCTTTCATGTTACCTTTTAAGTCATACAGCCATCTAAGTATTGCTTCCTTCTGTTTTATCCACTGAAAAACGACCCATGGCTGACACCTGCCTAAATTAACCCTGACTGGGATCCAAACAGAAAATACAAATTCACACTTGAAAAAAGAAAGAAAAGAATACCACATTTTTCAGTTGCAATTTCTCAAGTCTTAAAATGCCACTACTCTAAAAACAAGCTAGAACTACGCATAAAAAGAGAGGCACAAATTAGGTCAGGTTGCTCTGTGCATCTATGTTTTGGAGTTTGAGTCTAAATCTGAACAAAAGATCCCCTGACTAAGCAGGGTTCGGCTTTCAAAACAAGGTGGTGTAGATGTTTCTGGTTCAGCAAGAGAGGAGGCCCTGCTCTCTGCAGTGGGCTGGCTCTGGGGTGGGCAAATTCTGCTCAGAAGGGACAAGGACTTGGGTTGGAGGCCAGCAGGTACAAGAAGCAACAGCTACCACCATGATCTTTAAAGACTCGGACAAATGTAGCCACTTTCATAGAACCTCAGGCTTTTAAAGGCAATCAAGAGACCACTTAATTCCTCTCCACCATCCCCTCTTGCAGATGAGAAAATGAGGGCCTAGAAGGGTTGAACAGTTTGCCCAAAGTGAATTAGCCAAGACTCGAGTTGCAAGTAACAGAAGCTGACTTTGACTGAGTGAGGCAGAAAGGGAATTTATTTCAAGGATGTTGGTTGAAACAGAGCATCGCTGCAAATGCTGAGTTCAGAATCGACACCCAGAATCACAGTCCATACTGGGTGATCCGTCCTTCTGCACAAGCCACTAGTGCTGCAGCGTGGCCCCCAACGTGACCCCCAAGGATACTCTTGGGGTCACAGGTCCTGGGACAGGCCGATGGCAGGCCCCTGGGTCCACAGCTGAGCCGAGCCACCAGCTGCGTGAATCCTGGGAATGACAGTGGGCTTTCTCAGAACTTCCTAAAGAGCTGTACAGCTCCTCGCCGGCCCCTCAGCAAGACACAAAAATGTTGGAAATTCCTCAGACACAGAAAGGCACAGCAACCAGCTGCCAAAACAAAACACAAATGTCGACTGCATATGAACTCTCAGGGATGGTGGCAAACTTGCAACTGACCACAGTTTGAAATTCCCTTTTTATTCAACAAGTCTTTATTAAGAATTTATCACATTTGAGACACTGCGTTAGGTCCAGGGGAGAAAACGTGATCAGAAAGACATGATTTCCCCTGCAGGAATTATTGACTGGTGGGAAAGACAGGCCTTGAGCAAATAATCACAAACACAAATGTGTAATTATAAAAGTAATTAAAAATTTAACAAGTTCCAAGAAGGAAATACAGAGGTTGCAATGAAACATTATTAATAAAGACTTGAATTCATTTTTGGAAATACTTCTCTGGGAAGTGACATTTAGGCTGAGAACAACTAAAAACAAAGGAAAATCATTCATTAATTGTTTTTTTTTTTAAAAAAAAAAAGAGCAACCAGATATAGTAGCACATGCCTACAATCTCAGCAGCCTGGGAGGCTGAGGCAGGAGGACTGAAAGTTTCTGTTTCCCCTGGGCGACTTAGCAAGACCCTGTCTCAATAAAAATAAAAAGGGATCTGGGGATGTAGCTTCGTGCAAAGGCTCTGGGTTCAATCCCTACTACCAAAAGAAAAGAGGAAAGGAGGAAGGAAAGGAAGGAAAAAGGGAGGGGAGGGAGGGAGGAAAAAGGAAGGAAGGAAGGAAGGCAAGAAGGAAGGAAGGAAGGAGGGAAAAGGAAAATGGGTGAAAAAATAGCAATACAGCTCAGCTTTCCTACAAACTACCCGTGGAGTCCACCAGGGAGTCCCCTGACTTCATCCCTCACTGATAAATAACACTCAGTGGACAACAAAGGCGAGGACTCCTTTGAAAGAAGCCAAGCTTCACAGTTTAAGAGTGTTAACAATCCTTCGCCACCAACAGGAAAGAGCAGAGCAAAACAAAATGTCCCTTTCCGGTATGGAAGGGACAAAGGCTCCCAAGCCAGGGGTCATGTGACCTCTCGGCAGCCTCCAAAGTAATTAGATCTGTCTATTCAATTATACGCTCATTCAAGTCTTCCTGAGTGCACGTCCAGCAGGTGCCAGGCTCCCAGGTGCGGAAGCAAACAGAGCACACTTTCCCTCACATGCTGTCCTGCAAAACACAGTCCTAGTGACAAGGGCCACCAACGCCCGCTGCTCCGATGGTCCACAGCAGGGGACTTGGCCCAGCCAGCTGGAAGGAGTCAGAAAGGCTTTCTGGCAGAAGTAAGGGACATCAAGAGAGACCCAGGGGCCCCCGGGATCCGGACAGTACCGAGGACCGGCCTGTGCTGAATGACAGAGTGTGAAGCACCCACAGGTATGGAATCGGGACAGGTGGGGAATGAGCCTCACCTGCCGGTCTCCTTCCAGTCTCTCCACCCTCCTCTCGGCCAGTCAGCAGCAAGAGCGCTCACTGCGCTGCGTGACTGTTTAACAGGCAGAAACACCCAAAGAAATAAAACATTCATTTCTCGGCTTCTCAGTTTCAAAATAGAAATGTGAAACTTACAAGAGAGAAAACAGATGAGAGTGAAGAGCTGTGAGCGTGGGGAGATGACTCTGCGCATCCGGGGCCAGGAGCACTGAGATGACTCTGTAAGTGCCGAAGAGGAGGCCAGCTTCCCCACCAACAGCTCAGAGCAAGGACAGCAGAGGAGCCAGGGACTTGACCTTGAGATGTCCTGGACTTGCCCGGCTGAGCTGAGCACCCCGGGCAGGGCTGGGGCAAGAGAAGCAATAGAGCCCTCCACCCATGTGGGGACATAAGAGCACAAAACTTGCCCTGCACTTCGCAGGGTCCTTGTTGAGTTCCCGCTGGGTAGTTCAAGTAGAATGGTGGGGATGTAGCTCACCGTGCTGCGAGCCCACACGGTTGGCAGAGAAAGATGCAGTGGCCCCCAGGAAACCTGTCACCAAGACCTTATAGCAGCAGAGTTCTTCATAATGTTAAGCCCATGAGTGACAGGCCAGGAGCCCCATACCGCTGGTACCACAGCACTGTGAAAACTACCAGGAATGTATGGTGGCCCTGGGAAGAGGAGGGAAATTCCTGACTGCTCAACATGAGAGTTGCAAGCATAAAGGTGAGATACAGGCATAAAGGTGAGATTGCAGGCATAAAGGTGAGATGCAGGCATAAAGGTGAGATTATGTTGACTCATGAGAGAGAGAGACATACACCTCTGTTTGTAGTCTGTGAAATTTCAGGCTGCTACAAAAGTGTAGCAAAACCATCATTTAAAAAAAAATGGATTACAAGGAGCCTACAAAGCAGAGGAAGGTTTGTAGAAGTATGCCAGTTTTTAGCCTGATGAGATCAGACCAGCAGAAAGTAGGCTCAGATAATAACCCAGCTAGAAATAATTAGAGCACACAGAAAACTAAATGATTTTGATCCCAGAATCCAGGAAGGCAGCCTTTAAGTAATAAGCATTTAGAGCACGCTGTTCTAAAGACCAGAAACACCAAGTGAATGAGCAAATTTTCGAGCCTGCGCCATGGCTGAATGGGGAAGACGCTATCTCCGGTGCAGGGAGATGGGAAAAAGCCCCTTAGCCACTTGGAGAAATCAAGGTCAAAATTGAGTAGCAATTGAAAATACTGTAGCAGTTTAGGTTCAGAACCAGTGTCACGATGAGAAGTATTATTTTTTAATATGGTCTAATTTTGACATAAATTTTTACGCAAGTACTAATAATTAAAAGCTGGGCTAGGGATTTAGCTCAGTGGTAGAGCACTTGCTTGCTTAGCAAGCACAAGGCCCTGAGTTCAATCCCCAGCATCAAAAGATAAAAAATTTATAATAATAATTCTTAGAAGAATTTTATATTTGGGTTATTTAAAATAAGTTTTTATGTACAAATGAAATGTAAACCTATTATATAAAATCAATTAGTATATGCTCGTAGAATATACATAAACAAAATTATTCATATATGTGTATATTCCTACACATTTCATTTAACGTCTCTTCGATCAATCTAGTCCAGGGTGAACCTAACTATTTGATCTGCACAATCCAAGTCGAGCGGAATTGTCACACGAAATGGAATTAAATTGTCTGTGCTGCACTGTACCTCACACGTTTCTCATATGCACAATGAGGGTTTGAAAAGCCTCAACTGAACAAGCAGTCTGCCCCTCAAGCACACACAAAGAACAAGGTCTGGAGTGTGTTCCTGTCCCACTGAGTAGTTCAGCCAACAGGAGAGAGATGAAAACCAGACTTAGAAGCTCCCGGAAACCAGTTCACGGCTGGCACCTTCACTAGGGGATGACAAGTATGTGGGGCATCCACTGCAGGACAAGTCCCCCCGCAGCCTGGTGGCACAGGCATTACATTGCTTCTCTGGCTGTATCTCTGCTCTTCCCCTCGCCTTTTCTTTCTATTGAAAGGGGAAACTATTCTTGGTGCAGTTGCTAAACCAGTACTTGGTACGGAGTAGGATTTTGATTAAATACATTGCAAATTGAGCTGGATTAATTTGGATTAAATTTATTTTTACAAAATCACAGAGGAGAGTTAAAGAGAAAACTAGAAATGAAGAACTTACTTCATGACGTTACATTTTATGGAATTATTTTCCTATTTTACAATCAATTACCAGACAGAAGTAACCTATATCATGATTCTTAATTGTGCATTTTCATCGAAGAACGTCTCTATTAATAAATTACTGGTATATTTAGGACAATCCAAGAGGACCTGGCACAGCCTCAAAAACTCTGCAGTTTAAAGAGAGAAACATTCCCAGGAGGAAGTTTCTGACTTCTTAAGAGCAATTTCTGCCTGGAGGGGAGTGTGCTGCTGGAGATCCCTGAGACCAGAAGTCTCCAAATTGGGCTCTGAGGACACTTGAGAGAGGGCTGTCAATCAATATGAATGATTAGGATACAGAAAGGAATGATTAGAACTTCAATCTACACTTACTTCTGTCTTTAAAATTTAAAATAGAAATCAGGGCATGCTAACATTTAAGCTAGAGTTCAATGGTGCTATCTGTACGTTGTTTGCATAAAGGTGCATACACCGAAAGATATTTTTCAATAAAGGGGAAAAATATGGAAGCATGATTGATTGGAATTTATCGAGAATTCCTAAAAGCCACACGGGAGATGAGAAACGGGTTTCTTTAACACATAATACACAGCAGGTCTTTATTTCATGGCATGCCCACCATAGCCCGAGGAGACAGATGATACTGGTCTTGGTACAGACGTGAGGAAACAGAGACTCAGCAAGACTAAGCATCCAGCTCTGGGTCCCAGAACAGCTGTCAGGGACATGATCAAAACTCGAGTCTGTTGCCCAAATGTGTGCTTTTCCCCGTGCCCCGCAGTATCTGAAGAACAGTCAACTCTGGAGCTGGTATTTGCCTAAGCACCCAACCCTGCAGAAATGGCTGTCGTGTGAAGACAAGTTGACCATCAGAAAGTGTAGATGGGAACCGCTTTCTCTGAATACCCAAGTGGCAGAATGTCCGTGTACTGCCCACCCAGGTCCCCGCAAAACAGCAAACACCGTGTGGCATTCCATGATACATAACCGCTATTCTTATTACAAATTATTGCAAATCCATAGCATCCTACTCCACAGACAAACACCATGTGGCATTCCATGACACATAACCGCTATTCTTATTACCAAATTATTGCAAATCCACAGCATCCTACTCCACAAACAAAATAAGCCCCAGTAGATCCATGATACAGAGCTGGGCCACATGTGTGTGGGCCGGGCCTGTAGCTCGGTAGCACAGCTCTTGCCTGGCAGGGTCCTGGATCCAATACCTGGTGCTGCAAAACATCTGAGAATAAGATAATACTTTTTATACTCTGTGTGTGTGTGTGTGTGTGTGTGTGTGTGTGTAAGAGGCAGAGACAGGAGAAAGAGAGACTACGAAGGTTTAAATCAGCAGCAACAAACCTCAGAAGCCCATCAACGTGGGATTGTAGGTGTCCCTGGCCCAACACTCCCGACACTCCTCGCCCTCCGCAGTCCCAGTTGAGCGGAAACCCCCCACAAACGGTGGCCGCCATTACCTTGGTCAGTTTCACCTCGAGCACGTGGCTGCCGTGGATCCGGCTGTCAAAGTGGGCGACCTCTTTGGAAGAAGACTTCACCTTGGCGATGATCTTCACGTAGGAGAACACGATCACGGCCGTGGGGAGCAGCAGGCAGAAGAAGAGGACGCTCAGGATGAAGACCTGGCCCCCGGCGGAGGCCTGGGCCAGCCACCAGTCCAGGGTGCAGGAGGTCCCGAAGGGCTCGGGCGCGTAGTCCCCCAGGCCCACCAGGGGCATGGTGGTCCAGAAGGACACATAGGCCCAGATGGCCGCCAGGCAGATGTAGGCGTGCTTTCTCTTCAGCCAGACCCCTGGAGGTGGAAGGACAGTGTTACCTCGATGCCATCTGCCCTGCACCTGAGCACCTCCCTCTGCACGTCACACTCCACCTCCAAAGATTCATGCCACTGAATGCTGGGAGACGTGGGCAGATAACGGCAGCCTGAGGGAGATGCGGTGAAGGGCGAGGTCCAGAGCGGGGGTCTTTCTCCAGGAGAGTGACATGTGAAGAGACTGTCACAGGGAAGCTTTTCTCTGGGCACCTGGAGCTTTGGGAGGGAGAAGTGGCAAAGGCCAGGAAGATAGGACAGGTAGCAAAAGACAGGAGGATGCCAAAGGCAAAGAGGATCTTGGGAAAACATCTCAAAAGGGTGCGTTAGTGGGTCCTCCAAGGGTCCAAGGGAGAATCCTTCAGGGAGGTGAGAAATCACAAAACGCCAACGCTGTGTCTTTACAATCCCTTCCTCCTACAAGCTCCAGTGTCTCTACACCCCTTTGTCTTCCTAGGAAGGTGCTGGGTGGGGGTTGGTGGGCTGTGACCATGACAAAGCGAGGGTGGGGGGCCTGTGCCTGGCCATTCGTGGAGCAGATTCTGAGTCTTCAAACTTTATTCCTACAACAGTCACACTCACACAGCCAAGAGGGGCAAGGCTGAGAACCTAAGACAGTTATATCACGTTTTACACAAGTATCTCTGTGAAAACATTTTCAGGAAGACAAAAAATGACCTCTATGTTTCAGCACTAGTTTCTTAGCCAAAAGAAAATTTCAAAAGGAAGAAACAGTACAGCCATCAAAAAAAAAAAAAACAAAAAACTGTAAAGCACTAGTGATCATTTTTCAAGGTTCAGTGCAACCCCCAAGACAAGTCACCTTGATCTAAGACTGTGGCCATTACAGGACATTGGCTCTACCCCTCACTCACAGCCTCAGCAAAGAAGGCCAGAGAAGTGGCTCGCTAGGCTTCGGTCTTGGAGCAACGGAGAAGAAATACCAAAATTTGTTCAATAAACACTAAGTCATTTCTTCATCACAGACTCTGTCTGCGCTCCAGGAAGTGTGAGATTGATAAAGTCAGTACAGCCCTAATTCTTCTATTTCTTGCATTTGACCTTGTTCATGGAACCTTTCCAGATATCTGGCATGCTTAACAATAACGGAGGAAATAAAACTCCATCACTTACAGGTTTAACAAGAGTTCCGTGAATGATGTGAAGGGCCTGCTTGGCAGACTATGAAGACCTGTGTGGAAGTGAATCTGCATCCCTGTGTCAATGTGTCTCATTTAACACTAACGAGAAATACAACTGGTTGTTTTCTACACCCGGTTGTCCCCAGTTTTTCAAATATGTGGGATTTCATACCATAAAATGCAAATTTCTCAAGCCCCAACCAGATAAAGACAGCAGTCATGTAGCCACACAAGATGTCAGCTCTCTGTTATCCGTCAGAACAGCTAAAACATCGGCAGGGATCGTCACAGAGGCTCACGGGAATGTGCAGAGGCAGGTGCATAAGCATTCACGGTTAGGGTGACTTAGTGAGGTGTTTCATACTTACGTTCGAGTGTGGTGAAAGGCTGTCAATACAGGAAGGAGGAGATTAGTAGATTGGTTCTGTGTTGCTCCAGAAGTCAGAACTAGGACCAATGGGAGGAGGTTACTGGGAGGCAGTTTTGTCTCAATATAAGGAATAACATTGTAACAACGAGAGCAGACCAATCCGAGAATGGGCTGCCTTGTACGGTAGTAAGCTCCCCATCACTGGTCACTGGAATTAGTCGGGAAGAGGCCAATGGGTCCTCTCTCAGGGAGGCTGCAGACAGCTTACCACACTGTCCCCAAGCGACCTCCTGGTTCCCACATGATGAAGCACTGTGTGGAGGGTTGAATCACGCGCTCAGCTAACTGATAACACCGTACGACTGGGGCTCGCCTTCAAGGAAGCTGGGAGGTGTATCTATAGCTCACATTGGAAGTTATGCCCTGCAGTGCTCCTGGCGACGACCCAAAGCTTAAACACAAGACAATGCTTAGGAGAGGCCGAGGCTCCACATTCCTCAGATACTCACAGGGAGTTGAAACTTTGGCCTTCTTGTTTATAAAATTCAGTTAAATTTCAATTGTTTGGCGTGACCAAAAATAAGTTTATGAAAAGGATGAGGCCCTGATGTCATCCAGAATATATATATCTCATTGTATTTTTTAACTTTATTGGAATTTTTGATTCAAGTGATTTCTATTAGAAGCTTTAGATGTTTAGAAAAAGAGATGTCATATCATGAAGATGGTGTTTCGTGATTGTTCCCACGCCCCCATTCATGGTCTCATATAGCTTGGGGAGTATAAACTTTAAAAATATAAAGGGAGCCAGGCGTGATGGTGCATACCACAACTCCAGCACTCTGAAAGGCTGAGGCAGGAGGACTGCAAGTTTGAGACCAGCCTGGGCAACTCTGAGACTTAGTGAGATCCTGTCTCAAAATTTAAAAAAAAATTTAAAGGGTTAGAGGTGTGTTTCAGTTTGAAGGCTCTGGGTTCAATCCTCAGTACCACAAAAAAATAAATTATATAATTTTATCCTATCTAGAAAGCCAGGTGGACTTGATCTTTCCCACCTCCGTCTCCTGGCCACGCCAGGTCCCCATGGTCACAGGCACCCCAGGGGTACACTGACAATCAAAGCAGCCTCACACAGAGACATCAAAAGGTTCCCAGACTGTGCTGCCTCTCAGTGCTAAACTTAAATGCCCAAAAGCTTTCTTCAGGTTCACGCGATTCCCAGAGCTTTAAGAAGCAAAAGAACCAAAAGTGATTTTAACCACTGAAATGGCCTAATCTTTTTTAAAAACTGAATTACTGAGCCTCCCAAAAATCTGTTCACTGCTGGCTCCTCCCTCACCAGCACCTGGTGTCAGGCATCTTTCTACCTACCAACACCACAACCAACTGCAGGGTGGATTTCTGTGTGTGTCCTTTGGTGCGGGGCAGCCTCATGGCCCGCTACTCTTGGAGGTGAGCATTTTGGATTTCCTCATCTCTGAAATCATAAGGAGTCCTAAAGGAGAACCACAAACAGCTTTTCTTATCATTGCACTTACTACGTAGGAATCCACTAAACATCTCAGACCTGACGTCTATCCATGCATCTTTGTTTGTATGTTTGCTTGCATGACAAGACAGGACAAAAGCTTACATACTATATACAGGAAACGATTCCTTTTTAAAGCAGTAGCCGAACACCAGACACTATTATCAAAGTAGTATTAAAGGAAATCTACAATAACACAGTCAAATCCTTAAACATACATGAGAACAAGATAGACTACGAATAGAAATGCTCTTGGTCTCTGAGGTTATCAATAATCTTTATTTATTAACTGTGTAAAGATGTACAAATCTGATACTCCATCAAGCTAACCGACTACCCGGGAATGAGAAACCTTCCAACTTACCATAAGATAGATAGCAGATTTTCAGGTATCGATCCAGGCTAACAGCCGTCATGGTGATAAGGCTTCCACAGCCAAAGAAAAACCCAGCCCAGCCATACCAGCGGCAGCCAATCCAGCCGAACACCCAGCGGTGCCGGAAGCAGGAGATGATGGTGAACGGCTTGCCTACAACTAAGCAGCAGGCAACTGTCAAGAAATGGTGACAATTTCCCCGCCTGTCCCCCTCACCTGCCCCCACACCCTTCACTCCACAGAACCTGCAGGCTAATGGAATTCTGGGAGCCGTCTTTGAATAAACTGAGTTTGAAGCTACAGTCATCTGAACAGTCAAAGATATCAGAAGGATATAGAAGGAATATTTTAAAGTAATTATTATATAAAGAATTGTCTTAGAGAGACCCAGCTTTAGGGAGTATACAAGATGTGACTCCAGCGGGCAGATGGCAATCTGCTAACTTTTAATATTTTATTGAAATGGCTCATTTGAAAGTCAAAGGAAAAGGGCAGTATACCCACAGTGAAATATCTAAGTGGAAATTTTCTCTTCCAGCACACATTTTCTGCACTGATTTCCCCCATAGTGTGCCCAAGATGCCATTATTTTTCTTCCCTCCAACATTAAACATTCAAGCTTGAGTGGCCGGAAGGACTTGTGGGAACCAGGTTCTCTCCAGTTCACCATCCACACGACCCCTGGCCAGCTCGGTTAGACCCTGAGGTTCCACAGACCATGATCCCATGTGCTGGTCTCCAAAACAAACACGTAGGAAAACATACTTACACGATCAAATAATATGGGGCAAGGTTACCTAGTGTACACACTTCTTAGCAGCCAATATTCAAGGCTCTAAAAACTTCCAAAAAGTCAGAAAAGTAACTCTCATTGTGTGCCATAGCATTTCCCACATATTCACTGCAAACTGCTGCAGAATGTACTGCAACACATATTACCAAGGACAGTCTCATTTAGCTACACAGAGTTCTTTAAAAGGAATCGTCAGCCCTGGACTCTGGTGCATCATGTTGGACGTGAGCCATACACATATCCCATGAAAATAGTCGCCCCAGTCTCACAGCTCCAAGACTAATTCCAGAATGTAGGGGGACCCCAGACCTAATAGTTATTATATGCATTATTAATTAACCTGATTTGTTTCCTATTTTACTACAACGTCTGGGATTTCAAAGGCAGTGTAAAATAGAAGTGATCATAGTAGAAATCCACGGACTGTGGCTAATTTTCAAAAAAAGACTTTAAATGTTTCATCATTGAGTGTGACATTGTTGCTGTCTTTTGTCAGGCAAGGAAGTTCCTTTCCCACACTAGTTTGTTGAGAATTTTGTTTCTTACTAGAAGTAGTTGTTAAGTTTTATTGGGTTTTTCTGCATCGACTGAGGTGAGGATTTTTGGTACTCACTTAATCTGTTAATCCAGGATATCAGTAAATTTATAATGCTGATATATACATACATTCCTGGGATATATGTAACTTTTTAAAATAAAATGCCCACAAAATTTTTTTTTTAACCAACAGAAGAAGGAAAAGATGGAAGACATACAGGATGGAAAAGAAGAGAGAACAGAATGGTGATTTCCATCCACCTCACCCTCTTCCCCTCGGGGGACTTCTTAGAATCTGAGCGCAAGACTGAAGGTTCCTATCAGAAAAAGGAATTGGTCTGTCCTGCAGAGGCAACCCGCACTTTAGGAGTCAAACCCATGAACGACTTGCAGGGGAGAGCAGAGTCTATCTGTGAAAGCCTCCTCAGAAAACAAAGGGCACTCTGGGGTGAACTTAGAAGGAGGGTGAGATCCACACAGGTTTTAAAGAACCTTGTGGATAATTTTCTCAGAACTTTGGAAGTGTCCTTTGATTGATTAAAAATAGGTATAACTTTTTTCTTTTACCATTCCCTTGTTGTTATAATCAACAAACTAAAAATACTGAAGAAATCTCAGAAAGCTAAATATTTTCAGAACAGTAAGATGTCACATATGAACAAGGGAGAAGAATTCTAGAGTTGGAAAGGACTTTGATAATCTGTCTAGCAGTTTTTCAGTGTTTTTGCCTGGCGCAGGGGGTCCATGGACCTTCTCCGAGAGCATGTACATGTGTGCATATGTGTGCATGTATGTGTGTGTGTATATGTGTGCATATGTGTATGTATTGAAGGGCAAGTAGAACTTGGATTATAAGATGTGGCATGACTGATGGAGGTTGGTGGTGTGAAGGAAAATAGAGAGGTGGAAATTGTTGGTTTACAGAGGGATGGCATGGAGGTAGGTGCCCAAGTGAGTGGGCGAGAAGTCACGGATGGAGAGGACTCCAAGCAAAGGAGACACCAAACTCACAGCCGGCAGTGGCACCAGAAGGCAGGTGCCAAGGGCAGCAAAGAGACCAGCACAGCTGGTAGACTGTGGTGGGATGGACTGCTGGGCCGGAGGCCCCACTCGCCAAAGCTGTCTGGAGCCCCGCTCTGGAGCACAGCTTTGACGTGGGCACCACTACAGCACTCGCTCCCCTCCAGCTGGTAGAAGCTTCGGAACCGGGCTGGTGTTTAAAATCACTGTAAAATCAATGTCCAGGGCTCCACCCGCCCCTTTGATATGCCGGCTTAATTCATCTAGATGAGCCCGGGCATCTGTACAGTCTGGGTGGTGGTTGTCATTTTTTGCTTTTGTTAATGCCCCAGATTACTGTAATACATTTCGCAGCTGCTGGCCCTACATATTTGCGCACCATGGAGTGGCCACACAGACGCAATACGGGTGGACTCTGCCGTGTGCTTCTTCAAGGTGCTTGTAACAGTTGAGGAAGGAAAAAAAATACAAAAATGTTAAGGTTTGTTGGAAAAGAAAGTTATTATAGATACTCGGAGTGATCTAGGCTAATCAGAAAATGCTGTGAAGTGGAAGAAAATGCTTTCTGATAAACTGCTCTAAAGACACAAGGCAGAGTAATGAGGTGGTTTGTGCAATTTCGGAGCAGGCTTGCTTGGCTGGGAGCATTTTCAGTGTATCAGACCAATTAAGGGCATTTTCCTCCCACCTAGTGTAAATCAGCCCTGAGCATGAGGCTGGCGTTTGTGTAACAGGCACTGTGGAAGTGACCAATCTCATCCAGGCTTCTATGCCCAGTACCATGGAGAGAACCTTCCAGGGCAGCAGAGAAAGCCACCATTCCTGTCGCACCACTGCCATCGTGTGGCCACAGCCCAGATGGCAGCCACTGTGCCACCTTGCCGAGTCCCTGGGCTCATGCGGACCACTGCTCCACAGAAAGGGGCCTGGCGTCGGGTCCCCGCATTTACCTAGCAGCCAGTGGTGTCCCAGTCTGTCCTTCCACGGGAAGTCTTCCCAGATAACCAAGACCAGCGCAGCTCTGGAAAGAGGGCAACACATCTACTCTGTGTGGCCGTGACTCAATAGGTAGAGGGTTATTATGGAGCTCTGCTTTTAGAACAGGCAGCAGCAGAAGAAAATCCACTTTGAAAGGGAGGGTTTAGGTGAAAATCCGCTAGCAGGCAGAGATGTTGATGAATGCTGCTCACACATATTTCCCAACTGCTGCCACCTAAGACCACAAGCTAGTTGGGTGTTGGAAGCCAAAGATTAGAGCGGGGCAACCCTGGGATTTTATAAAAGAAAGTGATGAGATATGGCTTCTCTAAAACCATTCCTCTTTTTTAATGACTTATAGTCAGAATTTTTATTCTAACTCTTCTTCGCTAGGTTACCAGGAGAAGCAGCAAAGGAACCAGTAGTTCTCAATGTTGGTCCACACTCTGGTTTACCTGGAGATTCTAATCTTCAATGTCCTGAGTCCCAGGTAGCACTCCCCATTACTTAAATAAAATTTCTGGGTGTGGAATCCAGACAGGAGTATTGTTTTTAAATTCCCCAAGTGATCTTTGTGTACAGCCAACTCTTAGTGTCATGGAACCAGAAGCTTCCTACACTTACGGTCAGTCTCAGTTAAATATGCCACTTCCTCTTTTGTAGTCACCTTTCAACTGTCTTTGGCTGTCACACACCCTCAAGGTCCCACCCAGCTGGTGCTTGTTTTAGCCAGAATTCCCTGAGGGTGGAGGGGTGGAATGGGGCTGAACACAGGGTCAGCCCAGAGTCTGCCAGTAAGTTTCCGATTTCTGAATTTTGAGAAGTGCAAGATATTGTATGTTACTGCAAACTGTATCCTTGGGCTTGACTTCGCTAGCACACAGAAATTACTCGGTACGTGTTAAGTGAGTGAGTGATCTCTTTAGCCCCACAGCCTCCACTGACAAACAACAAACACTGTAAATAGGATTTTTGAAAGATAGACCAGAAATGGATGGGGCCTGGGGGTGATCACCGAGCCACTGAGACATTTAGAACACGGAATGGTTTATACCCACAAAGTAGAAATCACAAGATGGTGTTACCTGAAATCCCCAGATCACAGATGGCTAAATTAATGGTCATTATTTCAGCGGGTCTTAATTTCTTCTTTCGTCTAGAAGACATATAAAGGACATATCCATTTCCAAATGTGGACAGAACTCCTATAAAGAAAAACAAAAAGTCCCGTTGTTAAAAAGAGGATTTAGGGTTCGTTCGGATATGAAACACTTCTCAATTTCAAAAATGGACACCATAGATTTAGAGGGTAATGAGAGGACTCTAAATAAAAATCTAAATTAAGAAAATGAAATAAAAAGCATGAGTTGTGAGTGACAGGCACGGGATGGGTCACCTCCAAAAGGTCAGGAGTCAGGGATCATACGACTGAACTTACCCAGAAAAAAGAGCCTCTGCCTTCCCAGTTAGGCTCTGGACGGGATGGGAATCCCAGTGGTCAGTTGTTGGACTGGCCCCGGGGTGGAGTATTTTCCTCAGCCAGGTTATAGACTATTGGCTTTATACAAGTCCCTCCCTCTGGGGCACAGGGTCAGCCCCTGGCTCTCGGTAAGTTCTGAAGCTGAAGCCAACCACCAAAGGTGACTATAGTACCACCGTGGGCTCCCGAAGGAGCGCCAGGAGCCAGAGGAGGCTGGCGTGACCCCCTTCTGGGACAGTCACCTCCCGGAGAACTTCCCAGGACAGGTGGACACAGGGAGTCTGGCAGATGAGACACCCTGCAGCAGCTACTGGATGAGGTATCAAGGGCAAGTGGGTCACAACGCTGCCTCCCCTCCCTCCAAGGGGAGAGAAAGTGACCCTCCTCCCACCAGGCCTACCGCCAACGTGTTCCCGGTTCACATCCTTCCATTAATGACTAATTGGCTTTGGAATTACAATGAAACTGTTCAAAAGCTCTTACAAACCCAGTTTAAATCCAAAAAGACCCAATCCCTACTGACTGTATTTAAGAAAAGAATACACCTACTTCCATAGCTTAACATGTAGAGTAGATTTCCTCAGGAATTCTTGCTTCATAGTGTAGCTGTGTATAAATGAGAATCTGGTACAGCTGCCTTTGGTAGTAAGGAATAAGGAGAGTATTAACAGGAGACACCCATATTTTCTATTTTAATTTCTATTTTAATTTCTCCACCACAATTCATTTTGGGGGCAAGGAAAGAAATGTGTGTCTCGGCCGATGGTGTGAAACCACCAGGCGCTGGCCACAGTGAGCTCTTGGGAGGCCGTTCTGCTTAATGGTCTGTTCAAACCTCTTTTAAAGCAGAAGAGGGAAAAAATGGACAAGATTATGGAGTCCTAGAGCAAACCAACTACCATGACCCTTACGTCTCATTAAAGGGAACCATCTAGCAAGGCATGCTGGGAAAGTAACGTGTGAAAATACAACTTGGAAAATAATAAAACAAATTGCACCTACGTTGTATTCAGAGAGATTAATACAGCGAGTATGCATACGCATTCAATACATGAGTCTGGTTTACACACCCTTTGGCTCTCTGCAACTCTTTGAAGAATATTTGCTGTCTTACTTTTCCTTCTTTAAATCTTCTCTAGTGACTCTATTTCCTGGAGTTTCACCCAGTGCCCAAAGCACGATCAAAAAACCAGTGTGCTCTCTTTTAGATGCATGTAAAGTATTCCACAGGTAACCTTACCTGCAGACGAGTGTTAAGAAGTGAATTTGTTTTTAATGGTAGTTAAAGGAAGATAAGATGAAGAAGATAAAGAGTATATGGTGGACAATTTTAGATCATCCTGGATCTTCTTATGAATACAAAATCCTCCTACATAAGCAGTCAATAAACTAGATGTTTGCATGAAAGACTTCAGAGTAGAAAATGGCTCTCTAATTTATTTCTCCTGTGTTCCAAATGCAGACTTGTATTTTCAGTCTGTGGTTTCCCTGAGTCTTCTAGTATTTGACAAAGATCACCAAGAATATTGTTTGTTTCACTCTCACCCCTTAAGAGGAATCTGGACACATCCACAAAATCTATCCAAAGAGAAGGCCAGACCTGGGTCTGGGGTGAGCCCGCCCTCCAGAGGGCCTCACCTCCTGCTGAAGGATGCGTTTGCAACAGGTTTGCCTCCACCCAGCACCCCAATTCACCCTGACACTCCCTGAATTGGGGGACTCATCTGGGACCTGATTTTCTCACCTCCCAACCCCAGCATGGCTGTCTGAGTATAATGGCAATTTTCTTCTGACTCCACATGCATCAGATGGGAAACTCTCCTGTTTTCCCTGCCTGTCCAACCCGGTTGCCTGTCTTCCTCTGATCCTTCTCTCTAGGATGGGAACGGACTGTGCACTTCCCTCTTGTACTGTCTGGAGGGATTGGTCAGGTTAGAGATGCTAGTTTTTAATCCATTCCTTGCAGTTGAATGGGATGAATTCAGTTCAGTTGCCTTGTGTGATCCCTGAAATCACCTAAGTTTTGTTAAAAAGCAAGGTTGATTCTACTGTAGGATCGCCCCGCCAGAGAGTGTGCCGACACAGTGTGCAGATCCACCGCTCCCTTCCAGTCACTTCACAGTGGCAACGAGTGCATGCTCAGTATGTATTTGTGTTTGGGGGGACATGGGAGTCCATGTGTATGAAGTGGGCTTTAAACCAGTAAAATGCTAACTAGTTATAAACGAAGCCCAGGACCCAGGGAACCACTTTGCAGCAGAGTTTCTGATTCATTCCCATAGAGCATTTTGCCTCACCCATCGCCCATAGAGAAGTGTCAAAATTTTCTGGTCAGTTTGTCTGATTTCAGGAATTAAATGATATTCTTTGCCAGTAATAAATAGAAGAGAGAAGAAAAGAAAGAGACAAAGAGAACAAAGGAACAGGTGGGAGGGAGGGAAGAAGAGAGAAAGAAGAGAGAGAGACAGAGCAAGTTTGACCCACCATCCAAAAAAGATTAAAGGCAGATAAACCTGAAGACACAACCCACCTGCCCACTGGCCACCCAAATTTAAGATACAAATTTTAAACTTAAGTATCGTGATTAAATCTTAATCATCTACTTTAGTGCAGTGCAACAGAAACATAATGTAAGCCAGAAATATGGGTCACATATGTATTTTAAATCTTTCTGGTAGCCACACTGAGCAAGGTAAAGATATTTAGGTGCATTAATTTTAATGATTTAGAATTCAGTTTAATCTAACCTATCCAAAGCATTGCAGGTCCAATGTGTATTCAGGTTTTCAAAATGATTGATGAATTATTTGTGTATGATTTTTTTCTGGCACTAAGACTTCAGTGGTGGTGTGTATGGCACAAAATGGCACAAGTCTTTGGAAGTGAATGGGTGGTATCTGCAGAGACCAACTGGAGCCGCGCTTGAACCACACAATCTGGAGGCCGATGCTTTCCTGTGTGGATCGATCACAAAATCCTTTGGCCCTTGGCTGACTTCCACTAACCACCAATGTGTTTTTCAACTCTCCTCAAAACACCCGAGCTGCGCTTGTGTGATAGGAAGTTTGCTTTTAGACAAAGTAAATGCGGTATCTAGAATCCCTGTTGCATTGAACCAGAGAACGAGGCTGCACTAGACGATTTCCAATGTCCATTCTTACTCTAAAATCCTACGATCGTATTGAGTGTTTTTTTTAAAAAAGGTAGAAGCACTCTGTTTAAGTAATATATCATGATCATCATGTTTGATATTCAGAAGATAAACCAACTAACAAAATAAAATGCAATCTCGATATAAATAATTTTGCTATAAATTTCTTTGGCTAGTCAGTGGGATATTTATCTCTAATAATGACGACAATAAAGAATCGTTTCTATGAAATATTGATTGAATTCTGTCATGTTCCCATCATTCCCAGTGTTCACCGCCACTAAAATCCTAAGTAAGTGCTGAGATTGTTTTTACAAAATCAACACGTCAGCTGTGAAATTTCTAAAAACAGAATTAAGAAAGCTTACCAATTATTGTCAGGTAAAAGCCAGCCACTAAATCAGCTTCCCAGGAAAGTTTGGAAGCGAAGGGGTCCTCATCCCGAAGGTAGCGTGGCAGGCGCTCGTCCTGGGGCGAGGCAGTGTGGTTCAACGCCATGTCATCCACAAACCCCCAGGGCTCTGCGAAGTGACAGACCGAGGAAGTCAACTTGAATCACTCATCACCAGGCCCTGCTCTAAAACACAAAGCAAGTTCCCAGGACCCTGCTTGAGCCTCTGATAGCTGGCAAGAGGTCTGGCAATGGTCTTCCGTCATCCCAATATGTCAGTGCTTGGGGGTTCCGTTTGCAGCTCTCCAAGCCTGTTTGCTCTTGCCTGCTTCTCTCACTTCCCTCTGAGCCTTTCACACGTCCCTGTGGTTGAAGGTCAAACCATCCATGTTGCTTTTTCTTGGCAATTTTGGTAAAGATCTGAACTAAGAAAAGATACTGGGGGGAGGGGTTGGGGATTTAGCTCAGTGGTAGAGTACTTGCTTAGCAGGTGCAAGGCCCTGAGTTCGATCCCCAGCACCAAAAAAAAAAAAAAAATACTGGCTGGAGGGTAGGCATGTCTTAAATTTTTTGTCAAAGAGGGGAATTTTTTAATTATCCAAAATGCCCAAAATAGCACCTCCAGTCACTGTATACGTTCAGTGAGCTTTAGATTTTTGCTAAGAGAAAGATATACCATTGATTTCAAAGGGACATGGATGTGTGTGGCTATGTGAAGGGAAGAACTAGGAGATCGTCATGGTCATCTTGACATCTAGAGCCAGCAGAAAAGAATTCAGTCTTGGTGGGAACACACAAGTTTCACCCACAGGAAGATGTGATTCTAGAGTTCCCTAAGGATGAAAGTAACTTATTTTCTACCATCACCCCTTCAAATCCAGGATAAAGTCTTGAGCAATGAGGAACACCCCAAATGCACAGATCTTAGTATGATTTCTTGTGATTTTTGATATTAAGAGGTTTACAAAAAGTCTTTAGGCACTCTGTGCAAAAAGAAAAATCACATGGCAGCCTTCTCAGTGAAACTCAGGGTGGTCGTTCCTGAAATAAGGGCTGGTGTTGATGTCACAGCTTCCTTTCAAACTATTGTTCTTGAGCAGGGGGTAGTGGCACATGCCTGTAATCCCGGCACTCAGGAGACTGAGGCAGGAGGATTGTCAAAAGTTCGAGGCCAGCCTGGGGTACATAGTGAGTTCAAGGCCAGCCTGAACTGTAGGACCCTGTCTCAAAACAACAACAACAAAGAGAAACAAGAAAAAGACAAAACAAAGACAATTGCTCTCATCTCTTTTGAAAGAACTACTAATGCAGATGTTTCTCATTGAACCAGTAGATGTCACTGTTCAACCCTCTCAGAAGCAGTTTGAAGCGCAATCCATCAGCCTGCCAGTAGAACAGAGTTGTCCTCAGTCGATGACACAGTAAGCTGCAGATATCAAAAGATGTCACCCTCTCCGAAAGAGGCAGATGCGACCCCTCTCCCTCCCTCTCTCTCTCTCTCTCTCTCTCTGCCAATTCACAGTCCACAGAGATTTTTCACAGAGAGCGACCATTGGGCCGAGCTTCTGTCCACTTCCACACACGCTCTGAGGACAGTCACGTGGCCAGTGTTCACTCCTGACCCTCCTCCCCCGGTGCGCCACAGAAAGTGCTCAGAGAAGCCTCTGGCTGCCCACCCCACCCACCTCAAGCCTTGCCCCAAATCACTTTATCTCCATCTTTCAAATTCCTGACTCTGCTCTTTCTGGTGAGCCCTGCACTCCTTACTAATCGTCCAGCCTCCTGGCGGTTAGATTCAGAACCACACGAGGGATCTGTCCGATCTTGAGGAGATTACTTAAACCCTGTGATCTACAACCAGTTCCTCTGTAAAACAGGGATTATTCTTACCCTTCACTCATGCTTCCTGTGGGAGCCACTAGATGATGAATTTGATAGTATGTTGTAAACAGCAGGCCCTGGCCTGGTTTACACCAGGATATGCACTTTCCCCAAAATTTCCCATTCGTGAAAACACAGTATTTGTATGACAAATTTCCATAGAGTCCTATACTAACAAATGTGTGCACGTGCATCGGTACAAATCATTTTTGAACATCTATAAATCCAGGACTGTGAGATAAAACAAGAGAGGTGTACCATGACCCTAGATTTAGGAACATAACTAATGGTCAGAACAATATAATAACATAAAACAATACAATGTTGTCTTATTTGGTTTTAGACAAGCATTTCCTTAAGCAAGTAAATAATTATATAATCTGACAAATTAGCATCCAGAACTCTCCTTCCTACACCTGGAGGTGCCCAGAGCCCACACGGCCTGAGACTCAACATGTGGATGGTCTTGTCATATGGTTGTGTGGGAACCCTTCCGCACACACTGCAAGGTCATCTCCAACTCTGCCCTTGGCACCTGTTTCCCCTATGTGTGTCTGGTCCCTTTCTTCCCAGTCTATCCAAATTCCTCTTGACGTTCAAGCTCTCCCCATGGTCCAGTCCCTCAAAAGCTAAGCCTGGCTACTTCAACAGCCACTAAAGAGAAGAGCGTATTTCCCTTAAATTCCTAAGTTGATCCTAGGGGCTTAGGGATTCTGCTTACTTAATTCTTCCTCTTGTGCACCTACGCATGCCTAGAATAACCTTCAATTCATTTAAAAAAAAAAAAGAAGTTAAACAAATGAGGCAAAAGCATGAGGTCACTGTTGTTGTTTTGTTGCGATGTTATTTCATCACCTGTGTGGACACAGACTTTTTATTAAAATAGGCTGGAGTGATAAGCTGCCATAAGTGTTTCTGCACAATATTCCTAACTGTGCTACTTAAAATAATAAATGCAACATGCAGTCATGAATATATCTGCTCGAGGTCTGTCTTAGAGAATTCTTTTCTCAGTACTGGATGCACTTGAGTTACCACATTGCATAAATAAAGATCTTTAGGTTGTTTCTTCCCCTCCTTTCCCTCCTGTAGCTGAAGCCTGCCACGGCCCGTGGTGCCCACACTGTTTTGCCAGGCTCAGGACCCCACCTCCATGTCCCCGGGTCCCTGGGACTCATCCTATAACCAAAACCAATGGCTCTCAATCAGTGGCACACCTGATCATCTGCACACTTAGTCTTGCTTTGCTGTAGCTTGTTACTGTTGTTGCAATGTGGTAGTTGTTCTTTAGATACCATGTCCAGCATGGGTACAACTTCCACATACTGAGACATCTACAGAAGATCATTTCTAAAAGGATTAGAGCATATTCGCAGCTTGCCAAACTACGTAGACATGGAAACTTTCTTTTCTGGCTCAATATTTCACAATACTACTGCTCAGAGGGACAACATGTTTGGGGAAATTCTGCCTTAATAAGGGTGCACTGAAGAATAAAGAATCAAAATCACACTTTCGTGATGGGGAGTTCTACAAGTATGTCGCATGTAGAGAAACTTCACTTTAAATTGAAAGATGGAAGCTGTGAGTTGCATGAAAATACTGCACAATACTAGAAGAGATTTTATAAGGGCCAGGTACTTCAGGGAAGAGAGGAGAAGGTGAAGGGAAAGTATCCTTTTCTCCAGGGGAAAGTAAAATAAACGACTTCACAAGATCCCTCCTGACTTTATGAGCTTGTGCAAAGCTATAAATTAAACCTCTTGGCGCAGATTATTTGTCGTTATTCTTGTTCACATAATCCTTTCAGCAATAAAGTAGAATCCGTTGCTCCCCAGTAATTAATGGTCCTCTGACCGTGAATAACGCTTCCTGAGACTATATTCATAACACTGGATTACAGAAAAAGCAGGAAGCATCGCCACTCTTCACCGAGCACCAAAGTTTTAAATATTTTTTGACTTACTTGAATCAACCTAAGAAATCCTCCACGGTTGTATGATATTAAAATTAAGGGATAACTTTGGGCATTGCCGGACCTAAATCCTTGTGTAGAGACTGAAGGGCGTCACCCGCAGACCGATCGCAAATATGGAGAAGAGAGGTAGCGGGTCGTCTCCAAAGAGGACACAAGCATGAGTTGGTGCCAGGGAAGACAATCCACTTCTGCTCAACTTTAACAAGTCACAAAATTGTCTTTTAAACAATTAGGCAACAAATCTTCCCTTTGGCCCACTAAACATTCTCTGGCTTGAAACAGGAAATAGCAAAAAGCATGAGCTCTGTAGTGGTCACTTCTGCAAAGTGTCCTTCTCTGAAGGTTCTTCCCCAACACCCGAGAAGGCAGGCGTTAGTTAGCCCCTGAAACTTACCATGCTTTGTCCTAGGTGTTTACGGCGCAAGATTTCTATCTAGGGATAAATTGTTTGAGACCATAAGGCATTTATGAAGTTAATTACTTGATATCTCACAGAAACCCACCAACCTGACATGTGTGACACAGGTCATATCAGTCACGGCACAACAGAGAGAGAGAGAAACAGCATCGTCCATGGACATATCTGAAGATACAGGGGAGGCTGTGGATCTCAAGAACCAAGAGAGGGAAAGTTTGTCAAAGAAAGATGAGCAGGAAGGACTGAGATATGCAAGCCCTAGAGGCAAAATATGTAGTCAGAAGCCTGATAAAATACAAGCAAGAAAACAGGTTATTCACACTTTGGAGGTCACGGCCAGCTGACCTGTGTCTTTATGCAGCTGTGACTCCGTATGTCTCAAAGGATCGCTCACCAGGAACCAAGAGGAGGAGGGTTTTGTGGCCAGATTCATCTCCGCATAAACTCCAGAAATTTCTCAGCTTATGTCTTCCAGTTAGGGGCCAAGGACTTGGCGATAAAATTCCCTTCATCCCAACCTTGGCAAGTCAGCCTGCATGGCATGACTGCGTCCAGGGGCCAACCCATCAAGGACCAGGAGTGGGGTCCCCTCCCCTCACCCCAGCCTCTCCTGACCACCCACCAGGTTTGCCTTCCTTTCTGAGAACCACTACACTTCCCACTGCATCAGATTCTACTCTTCAAAACTGAGTTTATAAATTGTGTTGACATCGCAGGATGTCTATAATACATTTAGTGGAAAAACACTGATTATCGAAGAGCGATAAAACAAGTGAAAGAAGAAATATATCTAAAAATGCATACACCAAGCAGTTAAAATTTATTCTTACTATGGACAAAATAGCATAGTTATTCTACACCTTGCTTTAGAAGTAGCTTTTTCTTATTTGCAGAGCAGGGTACGCCTGATAACACAGGATTTTCCAATTGTTGAACAGCAATGTAACGTTAATGATCTCTGTTTTTCCTAAAGGATTCATGATAGATCATTTATATTAGTGAAAATGTTATAACCATCCATTTATTCCTTCCCACATACATGTGGTTACTGTGGACTCTGGGCAGGCCCCTACTGGGCCGTGAGTTACTTCCCTGGGCTTTGTCCCTCGAGGGGTCCCTGACAGGGCCACAGCTGCAGTTTCTTCTGCAGGCACCTCTTCACAGCCCTGAAATGGCACCACAGCCCCAGGAGGTGTCAGTCACAGATCGAGGCCCAGGTGACCCCCCCCTTCCTGCTCACCCCACGTCCTATAAACTCGGCCCGCATAGGCTGAGCTCTTCCTAATGATTTTTTCCTGCGCTAGGAACTACAAATGCTTAATGCTCATTAAGCCATAATAATACCAATACCGTGTTAATATGTCCCAGATCGAATCTGTGTTCTGGTGAAAGGATTTGGGTTGTCCTGGCATGTATAATGATGCAGTATGTTTCTTGTACACATCAAAAATAACCTAAGAGCACCTTGACATGCAAAGTAGTAGGGAAGACAGAACAGTTTGGAGGCTCGCATACCCGATCGAATCTGTGGATGGTCCTGTCTATCTGTTAGCTGGTGCTAATGAGTCCTTTGCCTTCTCTACAGGCGAAACGTTCACAGCCACAGAGAAAACCAGCCATCGGCTGGGGCTGGTTGTCAAACAGAAATACACGTATCCCATTCCGGTTCTGTATGCATTGTTCAATAAGATACTAGAGGGGAAAATAAAAGAGCTATATGTCCTCAACCCACCTAGCTAGAAATGTGGTAGGAAGCCTGGGGAGAAAGGAAAGAAGAGAGAAAAGGAGAAAGAAAGGAAGAAGGAAAGAAGAGTATTTTCCTACAAAACCAATCCAGCAAGAGAGAAGTCAATATAATTCAGTATCTTCTAAACCCCATTAATAAGGTGGGGGCAGAGATGTCAGTCAATTTATTCCTAACTTGTGTAGGTCAGAGCAGATTCACAAGTCTAAGGGAACTGGAGAATTGCGAGCAACAAAGAGATCTGCTTTAATATTTTCTCAGGTTGTTAGTACTCATTTTTTAGCTTCAACTGTCATGTAAATGCCACCTAACTCATCCACCTCCTCCTCTAAAATTCTGAGTTATAAGGTTGAGATTAATTGAAGCTCCAACCCACTTCTCCCAAGTGGAAGGATGAGGTATAAATTTTTGTAGCAATTACTATTTCGATTGCTAGCCCTCGATAATTTTTCTGCACAGAACAAGAGTCATTTCCAACTCAAGTACCAGGCAGGGTCGCCCACTTCTGACCATTCCTCCAGTCGTGCCCTGCAGAACCCTCCCTACACCTCGGAGTCCTTCTGGGGAAAGAATCAGGTAACCTCTGCATGTCATAAAGGCAGCCCGTGGTCTGAGACTGGCCCAAGAGCACATAGGGAACCCCAGAGACCATGCTGGAACCTCAGAATTTCAGAAGCATCCGAGAACCCTGGACCCACAAGTGCTTCTCACACTGGAAGCATTTGGGGGCATCATCTTACTGTGGACATTTCGTCCCCTCCTCATCCCTCAAATATTTTTTTAAAACTTGAGCAAAATTATTATCATCATGATCACCATCATCACTTTGAAAAAGAACCCCAGAGGCACAGACCTAGAGCTATAAATAATATTCAGTAATAAGAATGGCCAGCGTGAAACATATGAAGAATTGATACTAACAATGGTCCGTGAAAATTACATGTAGAATTTTTAGTAATAGACTATGTTCATCCCCTCTCATAAGTAAATAAACAAACATGTCATATAAGATTAGAATAAAATAGAGACAAACAGGCTAAACACATACATTTCCTATGTCAAGGAATCCCAAAAGACCCCAAAAGTATCTCATCCAGCACTTGTATAAGTTTCTCACTACTTTTCTGCTGGGTGCCTTCTTGGTTTCATTCCTGATCTGAAATTATATTTCTAAGATGTCTTTTTTCAGTGTTCATTGATGGATGCGGGCCTAAATTCAACAGGGAAAAAAAAAAATCCAATTAGCTTCCTCGATTACACAGAGGTTTTCAGAAAAAAGGCTCTGGATTTCTTCTGCCTCGTTCCTCATTCTTACAGCCACGGAGGGGAAATAAGTGCCCCACTTTGACTAAAAACCACTGTCTCTTTGCCCCGTGAATCACGCCTAGTCTCACAATTCCCTTTAACTGACCAGTCAGTTCTAAATCCTATTTCCTGAGACGGTAAATAATACGTTCCGTTGTTTCTTTATTGGTTTATGCCCTTCTTAAAACTCACCGATTTAAGGACCTGCCAAAGAAGAAGTTTCTTTCCTGGGCTCCTGGCTGGGTTTGCCAGACCCTGCCCGTCTTTTTATTGGTTCTTCTGAGAGCAGCTCTGGAGTCACTTGGCACTTCCTGCACTTCCTCCGATTTGGAATATCAAGTGAAAAGTATTCATTTTCTAGACTTTGCTGCTCTCTCCACCCCTTTGCTGAAAGGACCAATCGTGCCTTTGGAAAAAGCCATCTCATCTTATTGAATTATGAGGAGAGATGCAATTTTTGGAAGCTTAATTTATCGGTGATTAAAAAACCACCAGCAGCTCCTCGGTCCTCATATTGATCCAGAGCCAGAGTAATGCTCTCTGCTGACTGTACTTTAAGACACCATACACTTGCTTTCCTCTCTTCCAATGGAAAAGCCTCAAATTAATCTTTAAAATAGCCAAGAGTTAAAGCTTAAAACCTTTATTAATTGTCTTCTTAGATGAGATGTTCAATCTGCTTCAGAGAAGCCACTAAAATAAAAGAGCAGTTCCCCCATTTGCACCATCCACAGCCATCAGGGTTGCGGTTGAGGCTGCATCCTTTGCAGCGAGTAGAGACCCAGCTCCCTGACCCTCTTCCCTGCAGGCACTGAGGTCGGCATACATGGATCCCTGTGGCCCCTCAACAACACTGCTGTGAAGTAGGCTGTTATGGTCACTGTTTCACCAGCAAGAATGTTCACAGTCACAAAGAACACTAGTGACCAGCTGAGGCTGCATGCTCAAGACAAACACAGGTACTTTTAGTAGCAGTTCAGAGAAGTTAAATACCTTCTACCAGGTCAACGATTTAGCTCCTAATATTATCTCACTACAGCTTTGCTGACTAAATCAGTGAATAAGCCCTTAACCAACACATGACATTGTTTTAAGTAATGTTTTTTGTGTAAATTTTCTATTAGAGAAAAAAAAGGTAACATGGCAATAAATACAATCATTTTAGACAAGCCTCCAAAAGATAAGATTATTTTAGATCAGAGCTCCCAAAAGAAATGTTCCCAGAGTTTCCAATATAAACTCAGTTTTAAATATCTTATCCCACTAAAATTATGCTTTTCAGGTCTGACCCCATTTTTACGAAGATTCTCCCAAGTCAGGACCCAACTACTATCCCACTTACCCATTCGCCCCTCACTTACAGAAATGTCCCTTCAGAAGCTTCAACCTGGACATCGGGTTTATCTTTCTTGGGGGTTGTGTGACTTCTTAAAGAAAAAAGACTAAAAATCATTGCCGCTCAAGGAAAAAAAAAGACGCTGGATGAAAAATGTACAGGAGAGATTCTTAGCTGAGGAGAATGAGGAGTGGGAGTTGGGATGAAGCAGCCCCAGGCAGCCCTTACTTCCTCGTTTTGCACACAGACTCTGCTGAGGTCATCCACCTCTGTGCGCGGATCCCAGGGTGCTTCCCATGGAAGCCTCACTGTGGGTTTAGCAGAAGCACGTGTCAGGATTAAACACCAGTTACTGAGTGGACAATTTTACCCCATGTTCGTTAACCTTTTTAATTCCAATAAACTTTATTTCGACCACCCCTCCCATGGCCATGCCCTGGGCCCACACACAGCCTCACACTGCTCTACCTACTGGAAGGAAGGTGGATATACCACAGGGTATGGCCTCCTGGGTTTACGGGGGGCACTGAGTAGCCCCAAATCTGCAGCAGGAAGCTGGAGACCCAGAAGGCCAGCCAATAGTGTCTAATTGCAGGCCCAGAAGTAGTGGAGACTGAGGTTCCAGCTCAAAGTTAGTCATACAGTCTCCTCTACTCAAAGAAGGGCTGTCTCCTTCTGCCCAGCTCACATTACTAGCTGAGGTCAACCACACTAGGGAAGGTGATTTGCTTTATTCTCTCTGTTGTCAGATGTTAATCTCCTCCAGATGTACCTCACAGACACATCCAGAGTCATTTTTAGTCCAACACAGAGGCATCCATGCCCTAGGCCGATCAGCACATGGCATCCTAGACAGCATAAACGGAAAACAAAGAACAAATAAGAGATTTGGATTTAACCGTGTAAACCGTTTAACCATTAATCATAGTAAATGCAAATAGTCTAAACCTAAAATCCAAAGGCAGGTATTGTCAGATTGGATTAAAAGAATAAGGCCTAACTATTACCTAAGAGAAATGCATTTTAAATATAAAGACATAACTAGTAAGTTTAAATACAAAGGACAAAAAGTGATATATCATGCCAAGACCAATCAAAAGAAAGCTGGAGTGATTATATCAATATCAGAGAAAGTAGATTGAAGAGGAAGGAAAATGATCACAGCCATGGACATCTCACAGTGACAAAGGGATCAATCCATCCAAAGCACAGAGATGCATCATGTAGAAAGAAGGAAGTTCTTACGTGAATGAATTAAGACTGCATCTTAGTGCTGGAGATTTGGCTCAGCAGTTAGAGTGCTTGCCTAACAAGTGCAAGGCCCTGAGTTCGATTCCTGACACACACACACACAAAAAAAAGACTGCATCTTACGAAACTAGAATGAAAAAGGAGAGAATGTGAACAGAAGAAAGGAAGTATTTAAAATAAGAATCAATGAAATATAAACAGAAAAATAATAGAAAAATCAATAAAATCATCAATGGTCATTAAAATATTTCCTAAATAAAAAGGCAGAACATGGACGTGCACAGCCAATGAAAGTTCTGCCTCAGGAAAAGGCCCGTGGAATGTATGTTCTTATTATTCTGTGAGTGTAGGTCGGTGAGTTAAAGGCTCACCTGCACATGAGAATCCTTTCCAGCATTTGTTTAAAGATCGTTTTCCTGGGCCCCACTGGGGAGTCTAATTCACGTCTGGTTATGATATTGAAGCCCATCTGGTAACTCTGATGAGCACTCTCCCATAACTCACAGGAGACTCTGGTTGGCCTGGATTTATTTTTCATGTTGATGTAAAGAGGTGATAAAAGAAAGTTCTGTTAAAGCAAAGAATTCCTCAGAAATGAACGTTTGCAACCAGTGACAAACATGGGGAGGGGTGTGGTAAGAGCTCTGTCACATTGCATCATCCCCACCTGCACCGGGCCATCTGTGACGGCCCAGCGTGACAGCCCACATCCCCTGGGTGACTGCTATACACAGGATAGCGATTAAACACAGGAAAAATGAAGTCACCTTCACACATGAGAAAGTCAGCAGACAGCTGGTTTACCATAGCAAGAGCAGGACAAGTTTTTCATCAAGAGAAACAAGAGGAAGCAGTAGTTCTTGGAGGAATTTATTGCTAATTCCTCAAGGGAATTTTTTTTTCACTTAATGACTAGAATGATAAATAATAGTAGTGATGATGGTAATAATAACACCCATTTGAGTGGCTACTACCTGCAAAGCTTGTACTTATCCATGACAGATAGATAGATAGATAGATAGATAGATAGATAGATAGATAGAAGATAGACGCAGGGACTGTACAGTATTTGCCGAACAGTGGTGTTACCTTGTGAGTGAGGAAACACATTGAGTCCTAAAAGCAAAATTTATAAAGATTTTTGGTCCTAGATTAACAAGTCAAGCTAACACTAACCTTAACTCTGTCATATTGTAGTTTGTCAGTTATTTTTCTTGGTGTAGCTCAATGGTATAGTCCTTACCTAGCACGCACAAGGCCCTGGGTTCCATCCCCAACACTGAACAAAAAAGTTGTTACTCCTTACTTGAACCCCCCAAATCCCATGAAATACTCTGGATTCATTGAAGGCCCGAAGGTGGTATGGGGAGGAGGCCGCTCCATAATTCGACATCATTGTTCCCACACACAGAAGGCGAGGCAAGAGTCACTGTGACACCCACCATGATCTCCACTCTGCAGTGCTTCCTGCCAGAATGAGGCAGTGAGGAAAAGGAAGAATCAAATCCAGCCAAGCACACTCCTGAGCTCTATAGCAATACCCTAGCAAGTGTGTGGACGCTGAATGCATTCATTTCCATCACTGCCATGAAGCACATGGAAGAATCAGCTCAAAAGGAGGCTTCCAGCTTCGTAGGTCCTAGTCCAGGACTGGGTGGACCAATTGATCCAGGGCAAAGCCTCGGAAGCCAGGGGGTAAAGAGGAAGCTTGGGGTGCCCAAGTCCCCTCCAAGCAGCAGGTGCCAAGTAAACCCTTGAAACTGGGCTGCCGATGAATGGAATTTTCAATTTTACATAAATTTTAATTAATTTAAACACTTTCCTGTTAGCCACAATGTTACTGTTTGGGTAGGGCTTCACTGCACTTTAATTGTTGCATCCTGCAACATCATTGGGCCTATATTAAAACATCACACAATAGTCATTAATATGTACAATTTTTATGTTTTAGTTATCAGTTAAAAACGAACTATTTAAATTTTGTACAGAGAGAAAGAAAAAAGACAACATTGTTAAATTGTAGGGACATGTCTGCTGCCTGCATCTATTTGAATATTACACTTACAGGGAGCAGCAGTCTACCTGGAGCCCACACACTGACTAAATTGGGCCGATTTTTTTGTCCTCACTAATGTAACTTTTCAAAGTGCTTATTTGAAAATTTTATGCAGATAGTAAAAATCATGGTGATGCCTATCATATAAGTAATTGATTAAAATACTTATTTTAATTGTGATATAATTAAATTTTTTCTTCAGAATAGATAAAGATAGAATTTTAAATTCAAAATTGAGGCAACCTGCACATGAAGAAATTAGTAGAGATGTAGTATACATCTGATGCAACATTTTTAATGTCCTGGAAAAGGAGATGATACAGATTCATAATTAATGGAAAATTTACTTTTCTGTGAAAGAGAAAAGCAAAAAAAAAGAAAAAAAAACTGTTTGTTGTACGAAACATTTTCAGGAGAAAATGAAGCATACTGAGACATAGTCAACATTACATAAAAAGTTGACACTTGATAGTAAAAAAGAAATGGCCAAACCATCCACCAGATACCAGAATTGAATGTCCGAAAAGAAAAAGTTACACAATTTTTGAAAGAATTTAGCCTTACAATGTTGAGCAGCTATGAAAAACTTTGGATTTTATACAAAATAGAAAGGCATATTTGAGATATAAATACAAAAAGTATAAATTTAGATATGAAAATGTTGTTAGAAAGTTTTAGAATGTAAAAAGTATAATTTACAAGTAAATGATATTGGATTAAGCTGCCAAAGTACTGACCATACATTTCAAGACCTTCTAAAAAAAAAAAAATCAATGATTAACTGATTGAAAATTTGAAAAATGGCAAGCGCTTTCATTTAGCTCTAGTTGAGTCATACAATATAACAAGTAATTAATTTGAATATGATTGTCTCAAAGGATTTTCTAATGAACAAAAAATATTGTAAATTCATAGCATAAAAATTTGAACTTGTGGCATAACTATTGAGTCCTTTACATCTGGAAAAAGATAATTTCAGCTAGATATGAAAAAATTAGTTTCTATCCCAACAGATGTTGCTCCCGATATCTTAGATCAAAACTCTAGATTTACCAGAATTTTACAAGAGATACATGTTTTCCCCATTACTTCATTCTAACATGTGATCCATTTTGAAAATATTCATGCACATCTTTCTGAAAGAGTCTAAGAAAAGTTCCATTGATAGAGCCAAAATGGTGGATTGGTGTCTACAAATGTTATGGTCATCAATTTATGTAATTATCGAAGGAAATGAAAGACAACGAATCTAATTGTCTCATGCTCTTTGTCAATACTCATTGGTTGAGTTGTGGGAAAGTTTACAAGTGTGTATTATATTGTAAACACCAAGAATTTCCTGAAACGGAAAGAATGTCAATTATCCAGTAATCAAACATGAAAACCAAGTAGTCTGATTCATGTTTCCTCACTGGCATCATGCTGAATACACAGAAGCTGAATTTTCAAGCCCTGAAGAAAGAAAAAGTTTATTGTAACCCAACTAACAAGCATGTGAATTTATGTCAACAATGAAATTTTTAATACTATGAACAAATAGTAACGGTTTTCACACATTTCTCTAATATGAAGCAAAATATAAAAGATTTCAATTGTAACTGAAAGCATTATGTAAAATCGTTGCAAACACGTCAAGAAATCTTGACTAATGCTTTCTTGATGTAGATAAATTTAAAGTTGCTTCTCAACCTTCTTAAAACCCAACAGAAACTGTTGCTAACAATGAAGGGCTGGCCCAAGTTAGTAAATTTATTTTACTCGAATAGCACAGTTTTGAAAAATACACAATATAGTTTAAAAAATTATATGCTTTTCCTTCAAAAGTCAAATCACGTTTTCTAAAGCATATAAGCCAGTTTTGCCGAGGTGGATGTAAACATTGAAAGAAATATTTCCTCTTCTTATTTCTGTCGGTCACGGTACGTGTGCACTTGCCTCCAACCCCAACCATGTCTTGTCCCAAGACTTTCAGAATCAAGCAATTCCTGGCCAAGAAACAAAAGCAACATCGTCCCACTCCTCAGTGGATTCAGAAGAAGACTGGTAACAAAATCAGGCACAACTCTGAGGAGACCCTGGACAGGGACCAAGCTGGGACTATAAGGAATTGCGCTTGAGCTGGAGCATATTTACTCTCCGTATGGAGGTCATGAGTTGATATATTCTTTATCGTGGTCAAGATCATGTCACTATATCAAGCTTTAAAAATACCATTGATGAGGCTGGGGATTTAGCTCAGTGGTTAGAGCACTTGCCTAGCAAGCACAAAGCCCCAAGTTTGAACCTCGGCACACCAAAAAAAAAAAAAAAAAAAAAAAAAAAAAATTGTCTGGATAGTTGAACACCTTTAATCCGGAATCTTCATTTTTTTCTTTTCTGTGGTCAGCATTAGTGAGACAACAATAAGTGTTTGAAATATTTTTTTTTTTTTGGTGGTGCCGGGAATCGAACTCAGGCCCTTGTGCTTACAAGGCAAGCACTCTAATCACTGAGCTAAATCCCCAGCCAGTGTTTGAAATCTTTAAATTTAAAAAAAAGAAAATGTTTTTCTTTTTGGACACTTGACTCAAATACTGAAGACTTTTAAAGTTCACTGGGGCAAAAAAAAAAAAAAAGAAAGTAAGTTGATTGGAGCAACCTGGATACATGAGTCCATGAATCCACTTTTCTAGCAAAAACTTTTGTGATCGAAATATACCACCTGCACTATGATGTGCTGTGTTACAAAATATACAGGAGATACTAAAGCCTGAATTCTTACTAATAACATATACTAATTATATGTTGAAATAATACTATTCTGGATACAGTGTGTTAAAGAAAATATGACACATTCACTTCTTCTTTTACTCTATAATGTGGGCTATTATAAAATTTTAAAAGTAAATATCGCCCAGTGGATAGCGTTAGACAGTGCTGATGTAGAAGATTTGGACAGCAAGAACGATCAATCCTACCTAATTCATGTGTGTAAAATACTGCGCTCTACTACTTCAGAAATCACGTGTTTTTGTGTACACTTTGGACACTTACCAAAATGTATCATATGCTGGACCCTAAAGAAGTTTAAGTAATGTTCAAAGATTGAGCTTACCCAAAAGACGTTTTAAAGTTCAGGAAAGTATTTTATGTATATTTATAATAGTGGGGGAAACAGAGGCACTAAAAATATCCAATGCCAGTCAGTACTCAAGCCAACAAAATATGTCAACTGGATATAGCTTATGCAATCATTGAAATGGATAGTAAGAAAAATGCAAAGCTACATATGAGAAGTAAAAATTGGGTAAAAATAAAATACTCAAAATACTCATAATAATAAAATGTCAACTGGATATAGCTTATGCAATCATTGAAATGGATAGTAAGAAAAATGCAAAGCTACATATGAGAAGTAAAAATTGGGTAAAAATAAAATACTCAAAATAATATACAAACATACATGTGTAAACAGTATGTATTTTTCAAATAAATATTATACAAAAGAAACTTAAAAGATATTTTAGGTATTATTTTCAGTACAATCATTAAAGACTATTTTTAAATGAACTTTTTATTAACTTGGGAAATAAGATTTTACTGTAATAGTATTCCTGGATAACAAAAAAAAATAAATGGATAGGCAGTAAAATTTGATGAGTTTCAAGGTAATTTGAACTTTCCGATTAGACTTTTTTTTAAAGTTCAACTTATTTCTAATACACAACTGTGGGGCTTCTCAAATGATCATTCAGAATTCACCCACCAAAAACTAGGTCTTTATACCACTGAAATATCATGCTTCTATTTCCATTATAAGCTATCTTTGAACAAAATATGATTAATAAATACATAAATATCTTCTTAAAATTTGGGACAAATTGATGAATAATTGAAAGTTATTTTCTTTCTTCTTCATTTTCTTCCTTTCTTTTTTATTTTAGAAAATAAAATAGAAGTTAATTTTAGAAAGAAAATGAGCCATGCAGGTTATTCGGGTTCAATACAGTAAGAAATAGGATAGGAAATAAGCCATTATAGAAATTGACACTTAGCTTTATATTTTCACGTTTGGTGCTTATTCTGCATGGACCAAGAATGTGTGAATGTCGTCCACCTGTTGGCTGATTTAGACAGGCTGTGTGCTAAACATCCCTGGTAGCCTAAACTTTTAATTGGATGCTAAAAAAGAAAAAAAAGAGGTGGGGGGAGGAAAGAGTTGCTGAAATCAGAAAGTTCAATATTATAAGTAAAGAAGATAACAAGCAGGGAGACTTCAGAAGCTGTATTTATTTAGAGAAAAGACTAAATTGGCTTACTAGGGAGAGTAAAGTGAATTACCAGTAACCTGTTCCTAACAAGTGTATGCTCCCAATAATCACATTAGAAGAGAGAAGTTGGAGCAGGAACCACAGAACACTTTTTCCTCTCCGAAGTGGCTTTCCTACTCCCAAATCTTGGGGTGGTGAAAAACACAGATCCTTCTATTTTCTAAATTTCCCACCATCCTGGCTTGCCATTTTATCAATATTTTCCTAGCCTTCCTTTTATTAATTGACATTTTTACTGTCTTTGGCTTTTAAATAATCTTGAGTCTTTTATAAAACAGTATGATCACTTGCAAATAAAATTTTCAAAATAAATAGGATGAGTAAATGCCAAGTTTGCAGTTTATCCTACAATATAATCTGTTGGCTCTGTTTCTCGATTGACCGCTTTTCATTTCCTTTCTTCTTACTCAGGCAACAGTTTAAATATTGATGACAGAAAATAATTACCGGACAGGTAAAATAATAATAGCATATCATCTGTGTGTTCAGTGTTCTCTCCATTGCATTTTTTAAAATAAGGTGACACTAGGAAATACACAAAATACACAGAATAGTTATCCTCTGTATGATGAGTAATTTTCATTTTTCAAACTGATATCTTTGCATATTTCCCAATTTTTCTTCAGTGAGCATGTATGATTTACAACTAATAAAAGTAGATGCTATATTCTGCTGGCAATCCATGCCACAACTTGATATGAAAACAGACCGTTACTGATAAAGGAACCTTGACATACAACAGGAAAAGGCTAATCTACACGGAATCATGGAAAGATAATCTAACCATTTGGGAATTTCAGCATATTTTTAAAATATAGCAATACCTAGTCAGAGAAAATAGCCTCTTTTACCTATGCGATTTTTCCAGATAACTGAAGGTCTTTCCTTTACATCCTGGTCATTTCAGAGATCTTAATACTATTCTTTTTATTTATTTATTTATTTATTTTGGTGCCAGGGATCGAACTCTGGGCCTTGCACTTGCTAGGCAAGCACTCAAACCACTGAGCTAAATCCCCAGCCCCCTTAACACTATTCTGTGGGAGTCATGGGTTACATATTTGTACCCACCATTAAGCCTGGCGTCACCACACATACTTTGTGGGACCATTAGGTGTTGGGCACGACACCTGAACTTCCTGTATTTTGGATTCCTTACCTATAAACTTTAAATGAAAATGCATATATGGCTACCACACAAAGTGTTTATGAAGGTCAAATGAGATATTTAACATTTATTAAAGCATCTTCAAAATGAAAAAGAATTATACAAAAATAAGACCTTTATTTCAGGGCTATTATAAACACCGATATTTGCTGGAGGATGGAGTAAGTAGGCCTTATGTGTTGTCTAACAGCTCAGCACAAATGGTCCTTTAGAGGTCACTTGCGTGAGCTGTATCTTTTAGAATCAGACTGAGCGTATATGGACCTATGTAAGTGTGTATGCTTGCACGATACACGTACTCAGAGCCTCCCTTATCAACATTTTCACCATGGAAGACACAGCACTCAGTTTGGGGAAGAGAGTCTACTAATTCAGAATTTGACTTTCATAACATTTAGCAAATCGGAAGCCAAAAACAAAACTCAAAATATAGACATTACTTTATCGTAGGCCTTTAGATTTTAAATTGATTATTATTTTTAAGACAGATTATGTACATGCTGTAACCAGAAATACCAGGAATTCCAGTGTCCCATCATGGAAATTTTTCTGCATTTAGAAGAGGAACATACTGGAAATTGAATATCTGTACTTCATATTTCCATTTTTATTGTGAATAGCTAAAAAGCAAGAGTTGAGAATTTAAACCCAGTGATTCCGAAGCCCCTCTGACCTACTTTGCCTTCTTTCTGTGGGTTTTTTTTTTTTTCCATTTATCTAGGTGTTGCATTGACCTCCCACCATTCTGATGCCAATTACACTGCTGAGTTACTATCACCGATACGGGCTCGTGTGAGTGGGTCGTCTAGAATGTTTGTCCTATTTTAAGAACAAATTAAAAGTCGCCTCTGTTGGTGGTGTCTAACTCTTCCATGCAGGAGAGAGAAAATATTAACAGGCATCAGCGCTGCTTATTTCAGAGGTCATGACGGTCTCTGGTGTCCATGGGGACGCTCAAGGAGAAGCCGATTACCTGGAGATGTGTGGAAACAGGATCGATAATTTTCAGTAGCCAGGAACATTACCAGAAGCCATGGAGCCTGCCACGGAGACTGCGCCCCTCAGAGCCCGGCCTGTCAAGGACTTGGCAGGCGATGGAGACGGTCTAATTAATGGGTCGTGATGAGTCATTTTACACCACGGTCACACCTCCTTCTACCGTGTTCCATTTTAGGAACAGTCTAACTTGCTGCGGAGAGATTGTCCAATTTAAACCCTGACTTACCTGTGTGGATCAAAATGACTCAGACTGTGTGAACAAGTGAGTCCTGAGGAGCAGCTGTGGTTTCATTTCTCCCACAGCTTTTCTTCCCCAAACTGAGTCCTGCGTCTTCCATGGTGTAGAAGAAACGGAAGTGTCCCGAGGTTAAACTGGATGGCAAGGAGAAGAATTCCCTGACAAGAGGATACAGGAAAGGTTATTTTAAAATTTATGATAAAAGTTTTCATTATATAAAAATAGAATGCCGATTCTTTAAAAGAAAGCTAGCAGCTGCCTTTTAAATATAATGAAAATGTCATAGGTCCTTGTAATCGAAATGTGATAGCCCTAAGTGTCAACTTCTTTCTCCACCGCATTATTTGAGGATCCCAATACATCCTTTCAACCTTTTTATCATTCATCACCAACAGTAAGCCTAGTCCCAAACCTGCAGTTTAGTGCTCTTTGGGATGAATAGCTCCAAATCCATGCTTCAACTGTCATTCATTGTGAGATTTCGACCACTAGGTGGCACCTAAGTGTTTAAAGTATTAAAATCAGTTCTGCCTGCACTGTTGGTTTAGATAAGTTTTAAATTAATTGGCCGATAGTTATTTATTACTACATATTACAGGCAGTGTATTAGTTTTCTATCATTGCTGTAACAAATTATCACAAGCTTACTTGCTTAAAACATTACAATGTATAATTTCACACTTCTGCAAACCAAAAGCCCAAAATAAGTCTCAGGGGCTAAAATCAAGGTGTCACAAAGCCCCATTTGTACTGAATGCTCAGGGGAAAACTATTTTGCCACCATTTCCATTTTCTAGGAGATCCCTACACAAACTGGCTAGAAGCTGCTTCCTCCATCCTCTGGGCTAGCTACATAGTATCTTCCTGCCTCTAACTAACCTCCCTCTTCCACTTATAAGAGTCCTTATGCTTACAGTGGGCCCACCTGGATAACCTAGGCTAACCTCCACCCATTACGTCAGCTAATTCTCAACTTTAATTCCATGTATATTCAATTCTCTCTCGGTTATATAACTTACTACAATCTCAGATTTCATGGAACAGGATACGTGTATCTTTGGAGAACATTACCTATAACATGTGTTCTGAAACTTTTAATATTTTGCCTTTACACGTTTAAGTCAAACAGCATTCTCAACATTTTTTCCTGGAGTACTCAAAGGAAGGAAGGAAGGAAAGAAGAAAAGAAGGAAGGAAGGAAGGAGGGAGGGAGGGAAGGAAGGAAAAATATTCAGACAAATGTAAGGTAGTAATCAACGTGTTTCACAAACATTAACTTGATAACCTTCTCCTTCACCCCAGTTAGGTTTATAACATGTAAGAAGAGGACATAGCTAGGAGAAAGGTACTACCAAGCAGATGTAGCATGTGATAGATCAAGACCTAAGAGTCAAGACCTCCTTTCCAATGAAGCATGAGCCTTACAGAAGCACTTAGAGCTGAAATAAAATCTCGGAAAGACAGGAAAGAGAACATGGTAAGTAGGGTAAACCCTAAACTGATTGAGATTGACCTAGAGAAAGTTTATTTTGAATGGATTTGATTAATATGCTAAATAATAATATTTTGTCAAGATAAATCAAGGTTTAAAATGAAGATTAAATGGAGTATTTCTGAGAAAGTAACTCTCATACCAATGACTACACAGCTCTCTGCTTTCTGAGGCACTGTTTGTGCATGGAGAAATATGAACAAGGCCACATCAGCGAGTCTGCTAGGATGAAACCCTCACTAATAAATGAGTCATGGAGCAGAGCTCCCATGCAGTACTCAGATCCAAGTCAGGGCACCTCTGGGTCCACCCATCTGGCAAGCATCAGGGTGTAGACTGGATCCTCATCCAGTCCAACTAGACGTTTGAACAGTTCTGGTTTTCATACAGTAAAGATAACAGAAACTTGTAAAATCAGTCATAGAAGACTGTACCCTAAGATACCCTCATTGTCCATCACTGACTCAGATAATTAAATGGTGACAGAATAGAAGGGCAAGAAAAAAAGAAATAAAAGATGTAAGTATTAGAAAAGAGGAATGTTGCCTTTATTTTCATAACAAGAGATTGTACACATGGAAAAAACCTACAGAGAAGCTACTAGAATACACAAATAAATTTACCAAGGTTGTTGGACATAGGCACAATACACAAAGATGATTTTTTTTTCTAAGTAACAGAAAAGCTACTAGAAATTACTATTTTTGGAGTACTACTCTGCCATAAAGAATTATAAGCTTGAGATGTTTCTAGGTAAATGGATGCATCTTGAGACCATACTCTTAAGTGAAATAAATGCAACACACAGGTTTAAACACTGCGTTGTTTCTCTGGTGTGAGAAACTGAAAGTGTAAATAAAGACTAAAATGTATTATATTGGGAAAAGGAAGAAAATGTCCAAATGGGAAAGGGAACAAGGAAGGGGGAGAGGGAAAGGAACAGAGGGACAAGAGGAATAAAAAATAGAAGGAAGAAATGGAAACAAATCTTTTGCAAATAAGAGGGGGTGAAGGGAGGGGAGGGGAACAGGAAAAAAAGAAGCAACAAGATACATCATGTACAGGTACAAATCCCCTATGATGAATGTTATCACTATGTACATCTAAAATGTACCATAAAAATAATTTTTTTTAAATTACTATTTTTAAATAACACCAAAAATGTCAATAAATACAAAATATCTAAATGGGTCCAATGAAATGGACACAAGACAGACACAAAACTACAAAACATGCAGAGAAATTAAACAAAATTCATTAGCCAGGCTAATACGGAACGATAAACCATGTTGGTGAATTAGAAGAGAAACTTTTGCAAAGGTATTGTTCGTGTATCAATTCCATATAATTCCAATAAAAACTTCAAGCTGTCTTTGTGTATTTTCACAAGCTGTATTGAGACCCATCACAACACAAAATGAGGATTAACAGTACAACAAAATTTGGCTGATTTTTGTTCTAAACCTCAATCTTGCCCCTCCTGTGTGACCCAGACTAACCTACTAAGATGGAAATTATAATGTCTCCCTCACAAATTTCCTGGAAGATGAACTGGCTGATTTAGATAACATTTTGCCGTTGTCTACCACTGGTGTTTCCCATTTGTCTTTCTCCTGCCTTCGACTGCAGGCCCCTTGAGGACAAAGACTGAGGCTTGTTCACAGTTACAAACCCAGTATAGATTCTTGGTGAATGTTACATCGATAAGTGTTTTGTTGTTGTTTTTTTAATATTACTGCAGGAAGCAGGAAATCGTTCAATCAAATGCATTTGGACCTAAAATCAGCAGCATAGTATTATTATTAGGGCTGGTCCAAAAGGCAAAGTTAGTTCCAGGAGGAATGTGGAAGCCCAGTTCCTACATTTGAGGCACATGATCAAGAAACACTAATGAGTTTAATTAGATACTGAAGCAGCTGAGAAAAAACTTGAATCAGGAGCGGATCTAGATCCCAAGGCAAAGCTGAGTCTGAAGCTAAGATGGCATCACCTCAGCCGGAGAGAAACGTCTCTTCAGGCTCTGCAGTTGAAGAGGATCATTGCCTATCGATGATCTTTGTTATATATACTAGCTGAACAGTGAAATGATAAATAAGCTCTTTTCAGACCTATGAGGGAGGACGTTATTTAAGAGATCTCACTCTTTGTTTAAGAGGATCTCACTGTTTCCCTAGCTGGCCGTGAACTTCTGGGCTCAAGCGATCCTGCCGCAGTGCTTACACAGGAAGAGCACTGCAGATCTCAGCCCTGACTTACACCCACCTTCCCCGAGTCCCCAGGGCCCAAAGATGTAGATGTTCCCCATCATTACTCCCCAGCTTCATTTTCATTATGTGTCCATGCAAATACCTTCATAGCATAGAGCAGGACAGTTCTCTTACGCACACACCTCCTGGTTTCCTGTGTGGCGAGTTCCTGCATTCTTCATTTTTTTTTTTTATCAGGTGACTTCTCTCTTTTTCCAACTCATCATACCCTGCACAGAGCGCTCTGGAGGCTTAGCCAGCTGCTCCTGGGAGGTATGGGGAAGGGGCGGAGGCAAGATCCACCCTTTGCCTGCTTCTTTCGGGGGGAATTGCACACTGACTGCCTCTCAAAGCTTCTCTGACTCCTCCTAAACCAGTTCCCCACTCCCTGGGTGGACTGCTGCCTCCCGAAAAGCTGGTTTGGGGAAGAAACACGGTGTAAATCTGCCCCTTCTGATTGTAATTCACATTTTCAGCCACGCCTCTTAAGGGAACACAAGGAGGTGGGAAGAGATGACCAAATTCACCTGGCTACGGTGTGCAGCTGACGATGGGCTTCTTATTAAAAGACCAGCCAGGGCCACGTCCATCAAAGGTCCAAGCTGTGCCCAAAGATGACAATTGCCACAAAGGAGAAACTCCTGGGAGGAAAGCATACCTTCAAGCTGTCTCCCAAATGCCAGGGCCAGAGCAAAAGAGAAATTCAAGGCCCTGGGCCGTACTCTTACAACAAACGTCCCCTCTGCCCCACTCTGGAGCCCCTTTCCGCGCCTTTCCGCGCCTGGCTTGGTGTAGTCAATCAGTTTTCTCCCAGACACAAAGCAGCATGATACTACTCACCATCTCAGCTCTGACCCTTTGGAGCAAACGCAACTCCACCAGGCTTTCTAGGTTCCCTAATCCGACAAATTTCACCTGTGGTGAATACAGCTCCTGCTTGGGTTAGGCTATCCCTTTCTTAGTCTCCATGGCTCCTTCTCTGGCCTCACTTCCCTTCCGTAAGTGCTAACCTCTCCTCCCTGCCTAACAGAAGCCCTGCCATCTCTGTACATGTTCTTCTGAGCATTGGGCCCAGCCCTGGTCCACCTCTCTGGTCCCATGATCCCTTGGTGCTCCTGGCCACATCAGTGCCTCAGATCATTCATGGCACCAAGCCTCTGCGTAGTTTAACATGCTGGCATTGTTTTACAGTGTATCATTTCTTCCATGGAGAGACAGTTGGTCCCTGTCTTAGTTACTTTTCTCTCATTGCCGAGACAAAATACCCAACACCCAAAATTAAGGGAAGAAAGGTTTATTTAACTCACACTTTGTAGAGGCTTCAGTCCACAATTGGCTGGCTCCAAGGCAGGGTGGCCTGGCAGACAGGCAGAAGGCAGCAAGGCAAGAAAAAGGGCAAGTGAGGGGTAAGACAAGCCTCTTTCTATGCCTCGTATCTTATCCAGGCTGCCAGGGTCAGAGTGGTGCCAAACCAATCAGTGGATTCATTTATTAACCACACGCCCTTAATCCCAGCATCACACACTCTAGATTCGGCCACCTCTGAAAAACCCCATCTATGACCTCGTGAGGCTTTGGGGGGACATCTAGACACAACCGTAACAGTCACAAGCAAAAAAGCTAATAAAAAATTATTTTCTTCTCCACCTGTACCATTCAAAGTATAGCATATAGGCATATGGAAAGAAATTAACAAGTATTTACTTGAATTAAAATTATCAAGCAGGAATTTTTTTCTCTTTGTTCTATCCCCTAGGAAGTCTTGTTTGCATCATCCCATCAAGGAGGAATTGAATCAGAATCTCTGGGGATGAAGCTTTTAGAAATGTTGCAGGCGATTCGGGGTTAGGGTTGGGCTTCGAATGCAGTGTGTTGCTAGGAACTGCTGCTCCTTATGGCGGCCGCAGGACATACGTTCAGTCCTGCTGTAAGACTTCAAGAGCCAGAATTTGCTCTAACCACATGGATATAGCAGCGAATAATTTGAACATAGTGTGCACTTCAAATTTGCTTATATATGCTATCAGCTACAAGAAAAGTAGGTGAATGGAGAAAAAGACTCATCCATGGGCCAGGCCATGGAGGAAAACACAAAACATGTACCTTGACCAAAACTCTAAAACACAGAGCACAGGCATGTGCAAGAACTTCAAACACCTGCCAATTGCCTCAGTTCACCCATTATGACACACCCACCCTCTCTGGCTACAGCTTTCTGGGGATTTTCTGACAAGCTCAACCTTTTTGACAGACACTTACAGGAGCGAACATTCGCCATAGTATTTATGTATTTCTTAGCTGTTTGACAAGTCAAACTGAGTTGCCTTTTTTATTAATAATCCCGCAAATCTTGGCATGTTCTATCCCTGAGTCTTTTTCCTCACAAGCGCCGTGGTTTCCTTTGTTGATTTTGCACAGCAAGGTGACGTTTGGAAACACTGTGGTAGAGATGCAGAGCTGAGTGCACTGAGCGCTGTACTTGGGTTAATGTGTGCTGAAAATACGGAGCACTCGGGAAAAGAGAAAGGAGACTAAACAGTACTAGCGTAGCAAATTATATATTCAACCCAGTAAATCTACCAAACTCAAGGCAATTATTTGGCTTAGAATTACAAGTGCACTGGGATTTCTGGATTGAGTGAAATAAAAGTTGTTTTCCCAGTATCAAGAGAAGGGAAGGAAATGTAAACCAATAAACGAATGCTTGGGAAGTTTCATAAGTCTGGGAGTTTAAACTCATGTCTTTCCTATGAGCACTTTATTTAAATAATACTAGAAGGCAGTTGACTGAATTATTTTCGTCCTTTGAATAATTACTATTTGGTTGGGGACCAATCTTTGTCTTATTTCTAATCCAATACTAAAGGTTTGACTACAGCCCTACAAAGCGGGGCTCAGTGAGTTTTTTGTTTGTTCTGTGAAAAGAGGGGACTATGTGGCTTTTATAATTTCTATCTTGAACAGTTGCTCTTTGCCCACTCACATGGCCAGCTTCAGCCCTCATGAATGTCTCACTTTTCAAGACCAAGCTGGTGGCAGTGATTTCATTGAGAACCTCTGAAAAACAGTTCAGGTGATGTCCTTTACCAAAGAGCCCAGGCCCCACTCTGAGGCCCATGGCAGGAGAGGCCCCGAGGTCCCCGGGGTCTGGCAGCGAGCAGAGACGGGCTGGTAACAGGGCTGGTGCCAAGAATATGAGGCGCTAGCCCAGAGCCAGAGCCCATCTCGAATGCACCCACACATTGTGAAAGGCAAATATATTCGTTTTTATTTCTAAAATAACAACCATAATTTTATATATGTAGAGGTTTAAAAGGACACACACATACACACACATGCAGATACACACAAATAGTTTTACCTACAGAAATATTTTGCCTGTTTCACAAACAAGGAAACTAAGATCCTAAAAGCTAAATTATTTTACTTGAGGTCTAAAATAGACTAAATAATAAATACATCAGATAGCTCTCTTGCTTTCTGTTCCCCATCCTTAGGAAACCCACCACGGATAAACTGACCCCAAATAGATTCAGTGTTTCTCCCGCCAGCCCGCCCTTGTGCTCTTGCCCCCAATCCTACCCCTGAAACTGGACATAACCTGTCCCCAAGCACCAGGGTGCACGCAGAGGGAGGGATGAGGGAACCGCGGGGCCGCAGCAGCCTTGCCAGCAAAGGAGACCCTGCTTCCATGGAGCAGGCTTTGCAGGCCTGTTCCTGATCCGGATGAGGCGCCAGACCCCAGGCCTCGGCAGGTCACAGGCAGATCCACAGGTCAGTAGAGCAGCCTTGTTTCACTTGGTCCCCAACGTCATCCTTGGTGTGTGCTCCGTGAAGTATCGCTCCCAGCAGGAGGAGGAGGGTGCCCTCCGTGGAAGCATGGCGGTCACCTGGTGCCAGTCTTCTTCCCACGTGCTCCTCTTGGAGCTGACCCGTGGGACACACTCACCTGAGGATGGGCACCTGGGCAGAAGCGTTGGAACACCTGTTGGTAATAAGAGCTGATAGTCAACAACTCAGTTCCAGCCATGCCCTGCTCTAGGGCTCTCCTGCAGCCACACACTTACTCCTCAAAGTCCCGGAGGCCACACAGTCTTCATGCCACACACAGATGAGGGACGAGGCTCTGAGCCATGGTAGGGATCCCCCCTCCAGCTCTGCTGTTCTGCGCCCACTGTTCCCCCATACTGCGCCTGGCTCTGAACTGGTGCCCACGGCCCCCTCCCCTCTCCCCAGGCTCCAGAACAATCTGCTCTGATTTCACAACCACATAGCGTACACCATGTTGCTCCCCTGGGGTCGCTGCTCAGCCATCTCACTGTCCCTGTGGTGTGAACCTTTATCATCTTACATGAATTTGGGGCACTGACAAATGGGTGAGGGTGTTCGGAGGAACTGGAGCCTTCTGGTATCCTGAACCGGCCTGGTCTCACTGAAGGATCGTCTGCTTGTGAACAGCAGCAGCCTCCCCGGGAATCACAACGCCTCTCCGGGTTGGAATCCCCCAGTCAACATCTCCCGAATCTGCCACCAGCTGTCCCTCACCCTGGGACCACATGGCAGACTGTCTCAGTCCTGCCTGAGGCCTCTAAGACAAAGAGTGCCTATGGTGGGCACCTCCATTCGGCGCAAGCCCAGCACCAGTCCCCACCCTGACTTTGTCTCCTGGCGAAGGACTGAACACAGGCTTCTCCCGTGGGTTACCCTGCAGCCCCTCTGGCTGAGAGACCCCTGAGCCGCCCTCTCTCCACCCTGGGCTTTGGAGATCACCTGCTGTGGATGTCTGACCATGTACTCCGATGACTGTAGGGTCCCCCACCCAGTCTCCCATGATGCCTGCTGCTGGTACAAAGCCTTCTGATACCAGGGGTGTCCAGACGTAAAACCATCAACCCCAATTGCTGAGAAAATGCAGTAGACACAGGGTCCCTGTGCAGCCCCTGATGTCACAAAGAACCCTCGGTTCACCAGCCACCCAGTGGCTCCAGGACAAAAGCTGAAGGAGAACCCTGTGGAGAGGACTTTGCTAGGCTAACTGCACCCCCCTCCTCCCTCTCTTCTTCCTGAGACTTATCCAGCCTATTGTTCACCAACCTCTCCACCTTGGAGGGTAGCACAGACTCTGATCTTGGCTTCTGCTGGTTTTCCCCAGTTTTCACCACGGCTGACCACACACACCCAATCAGCTGGAGAGAAGACCTCCACCAGTTGTCCCTCTAGAGCAGCTGGACCAGGTATCCCCAGGAGGATGGCACATGCCACCTGGCACAGTCTGACAACCCTAAAGCAGACTGTTGTCAAATGAGACCTTTGTAGAAAAGCCAGCTGTGCTTTAATAGGTTGTCTGAAGGAGTGGCTCACTTAGTGACAAACCACAAGCTGTCATAGTGACGTCCCTGCATGGGGCAATCCTACAGGATGGAAGTGCTCAGAGGCCGTGGGAGTTGTCCTTTATAAGTCCTACTGTAGAAATCTAGATGCGAGCGTGCTTACTTAAGGGCACCATGCCAACGTTTTCCTCTCCTCCTTTCCTGCACCCCACACACACGGGTCAGTGTCGAAGACAGAGCCCTCTTCCTTTCCTCCCCCTCTCTGTCCCTCTTACTCAGTGTCCCAGCCCAGCACAGGGTCAAGTTACAGGATCAGGAACACAGAAGGTCTCTGAAGAGTGTCCAAGTCACAGTGTTTGGGGTTCCATCAGATTGTTTGACCCCCTTGACCAATACGGAGCCTGACTCAGAAAGAGGAGGGATGTAAAAGGTGAGTGGTATTAAGAAAAAAAAAGGTCCAAGATGCATCATGTATAGGCACAGAATAAATGTAATGAATGTGACTATTGTATGTAGAATGTACCAATACATGTTCTTGGTTTAAAATGAAAAAAAAAAAAA